>JAWPHD010022804.1:0-23993 GCA_037043455.1 Cyrtodaria siliqua | reverse complement strand
ATGGGGTCAAAAACTAGGTCACTAGGTCAAATATTTGAAAAACCTCGTGTACACTCTAGACACCATGTAGTATGACTCGATTCATCAATGGTATAACAGCCAGTAGAGCGTTCACAGGCCCTCTTGGGCCTCTTGTTCATTAATTGTGTTTTGGTTTAAGTTTTGTTCCAAGGCAATAAAGAATTACCAGAAAAGTATTGTATTTAGTACAGCTAAATTATTAACTTATATTTTTCTTCACTGAAGTCAAGTACGCTGTTTTTTCCTTCAGCTATAACCTAGATAATATTCATTATAGCAATGCTAAACAAAGACATAACTTTATTCTGGCCTCAACTTATTTACTTGAACTGCTCGGCCATGTAGCATGTCAGCAGTAAATAAGCAAGCTTTCCATGCTTTTTCAATGACAGGTGGGAAATATGTCTTTACAATTAAGCTCTTTGATTTTGAGATCAGAACATTAATTAGCTCACAGGAAGTTGAAAATATGACAACTCTGTATTTCCTATTAAAGGGAAGCAAACCATGTTACCGAATTGGGCTATACCAGTACTTTGTTCTATCATACTTATATATTTTAATACACCAATTTTAAGTAAAGCGGACAGGGCTTGTGAAATAATTGTGTTGTATATATTTAAATAGTATTTTTTACAATTTGTTCATATGTATTTTTATGTGTTATTCCAATTGCATTTTCTTTTTTTGCTGTTATTAATTATGCTTGCTTCTTTTCTTCTTCCATAGCTTCATTGTATTTATTCATCTTAGAGCTTGTTTCTTTTGTACAAATCTAGGGTAAATGAGTGTATGTGTGTTAAAGTGTATGCAGCGTTTAGTTTGAATGCAAACATTTAATATTTAAAAACAATATTGCCTTTATTGATTACTGCTGTATTTCATTTGTTCTGTCATTTGTAAAGTTGTATATAATAGAGGGCCTCATGGTAGATTAGTTTATAACTAAATGTGTTACCCTCTGTAAAGACGATTATTATTATTATTATTTTAAATCAGGCCATTCAGTACATACTACTACTTTTTTCTTCCATACTGAACCATTAAATCAGGCCATTCAGTATATACCAGTACCTTGTTCTATCATACTGAACCATTAAATCAGGCCATTCAGTACAAACCAGTACTTTGTTCTATCATACTGAAACATTAAATTAGGCCATTCAGTATATACCAGTACTTTGTTCTGTCATAATGAAACATTAAATCAGGCCATTCAGTATAAACCAGTACTTTGTTCTATCATACTAAACCATTAAATCAGGCCATTCAGTACATACCAATACTCTGTTCTATCATACTGAAACATTAAATCAGGCCATTCAGTATTTACCAGTACTTTGATCCATCACACTGAAACATTAAATCAGGCCATTCTGTATATAACAGTACTTTGTTCCATCACACTGAAACATTAAATCAGGCCATTCAGTATATACCAGTACTTTGTTCCATCACACTGAAACATTAAATCAGGCCATTCTGTATATACCAGTACTTTGTTCCATCACACTGAAACATTAAACCATGCCATTCAGTATATACCAGTACTTTGTTCCATCATAGGGGCGTCCGTGGCCGAGTGGTTAACGTCTCTGACTTGAAATCACTTGCCCCTCACCGCTGTAGGTTCGATCCCTCAGGGGCCTAGAAATATTTATGTGAGGAAGCTATCCAGCTGGCTTGCGGAACGTCGCTGGTTCTACCCAGGTGCCCGCCCGTACACGAAAATTGCCCGGAGGGGTACCTGGGGTCTTCCTCCACCAATGGAAGCTGGAAAGTCGCCATATGACCTTAGCTGTTGGTGCGACTATAAAATCCAATTCAATTCAATTCAATTGTTCCATCATACTGAAACATTAAATCAGGCCAGTCAGTATAAAGCAGTACTTTGTTCCATTACACTGAAACATTAAATCAGGCCATTCAGTATATACCAGTTCTTTGTTCCATCAAACTGAAAGATCAAATCTGGCCATTCAGTATATACCATTACTTTGTTCCATCACACTGAAACAATAAATCAGGCCATTCTGTATATACCAGTACTTTGTTCCATCACACTGAACCATTAAATCAGGTCATTCAGTATATACTAGTACTTCGTTCCATCGAACTGAAACATCAAATCTGGCCATTCAGTATATACCAGTACTTTGTTCTATCATACTGAAACATTAAATCAGGCCATTCAGTATATACCAGTACTTTGTTCTATCATACTAAACCATTAAATCAGGCCATTCTGTATATACCAGTACTTTGTTCCATCACACTGAAACATTAAATCAGGCCATTCAGTATATACCAGTACTTTGTTCTATCAAACTGAAACATCAAATCTGGCCATTTAGTATATACCAGTACTTTGTTCTATCAAACTGAAACATTAAATCAGGCCATTCTGTATATACCAGTACTTTGTTCCATCACACTGAAACACTAAATCAGGCCATTCTGTATATATGTGTACTTTGTTAAATCACACTGAAGCATTAAATCAGGCCATTCTGTATATACCAGTACTTTGTTCCATCACACTGAAACATTAAATCAGACCATTCAGTATTATAGGTTATTGCATTTGTATGGCTAAATATTACTTGGAACGAGTTGTTTTGGCAAAGGACGACGAGACGACGAGCTTGCGAGTCGTCCTGCGCCAAAACAACGAGTTCTAATATTTAGCCATACAAATTCAATAACCTTTTTATTGTATGCTTTCATATTGTTTTTGATCAATGATAATTGTATGACTATTACTTTTCATTGTATTTGTGTTCTTTTTATAGCTTTTGATGGAATTCCTATCTTGCCATTCAGTTTCATTTTGTGTGGATGATTATTTTGCGCGAAAACGACGTCGACGTCGGATGACGTCATTAAAAACATCAAGCGATTTTCTGAAGTTTGTTTACCATTCGATAACGTTAAAAACAGTGGGTGAGTGACCATTTGATTTATTTTATCTATTTTTGCCATAAAAGGTTGAAAAAAAAACTCGCATTTTTTTGTTGACACTATAGGAAGGATTCCGTTATCTTTATTTGAAAGTAGTTCCTTATTTCTATTTCGCGGCTCTTAGCAAGCACGAGCAAAAGTTCCCGTGCAATATCAATGCGTGCAATATCGTAGAATATTGCACGCTTAGCTCAATGCAAACTAAACGGGACAATATGAAAGTATACAATAAATACCAGTACTTTGTTCTATCAAACTGAAACATCAAATCTGGCCATTCAGTATATAGCCCAGTGCGGTAATTACTTAAAAATATGACGTCCCTTTAAAATCTCTTCAGCTTTTAGCACAATTTGCTCACAGAAAGTTGGATATTACAACCCTGCATGTCCAAGAGTAATAATTTACATACCCAATAGTATGAACCCTTACTGTAAATCACTGTTAGACATACATTGCATGAGAAAATTGTGTTATTCAATTAAATATCAGATGACGAGGCCCGCTCACTAAAGCTTTTGTATGAAGTAAACATATCAAGCAGGTTTTCATTAATTTTGCTTTGGTTTAAGTTTTGTTCCAAAGCAATAAAGAATTACCAGAAAAGTTTTGTATTTAGTACAGCTAAATTATTAACTTATATTTTTCTTCACTGAAGTCAAGTACGCTGGTGTTTTTTCTTTAGTTATAAATTAGATAATATCCAATATAGCATTGCTAAACAAAGACACTTTATTCTGGCCTCAATTTATTTACCTGAACTGCTCGGTCATGTAGCATGTCAGCAGTAAATAAGCAAGCTTTCCATGCTTTTTCAATGAACGGTGGGAAATATGTCTTTACAATTAAGCTCTTCGATTTTGAGATCAGAACATTAATTAGCTCACAGGAAGTTGAAAATATGACAACTCTGTATTTCCGATTAAAGGGAAGCAAACCATGTTACCGAATTGGGCTATACCAGAACTTTGTTCTATCATACTGAAAAATCAAATCAGGCCGTTCAGTATAAAACTTTCTTCTATCATACTGAAACAATAAACCATGCACAAATTGAAAATATTAACTCTTTGAAAGATTATATCTAAGAAAAGCAAAGTTTATATATAAAGTCACCAAATCAGAAACACCTCAATATGTTAATGAAATGTTTAAACATAGAATGGCAAATGATAATGTGCCAGTGCTAAGATCAACATAATACCACCAAGGCCAAACAAAGAAGTGTTGCATATTCAGGACCTATTATATGAACAGCTTACCAGATAAGTTAAAAACTCTGAATACTATTGATGCATTTCATTCGAATTTCATAAAATGGATGAAAGGAACCTAATGTTTGAATAAAATACTTATATATTTTAATACACCATTTTTAAGTAAAGCGGACAGGGCTTGTGAAATAATTGTGTTGTATATATTTAAAT
The DNA here is from genome assembly GCA_037043455.1 of Cyrtodaria siliqua. Classification (NCBI taxonomy): domain Eukaryota; kingdom Metazoa; phylum Mollusca; class Bivalvia; order Adapedonta; family Hiatellidae; genus Cyrtodaria; species Cyrtodaria siliqua. The sequence continues at coordinate 19,584 of JAWPHD010022804.1, read as the reverse complement.
AGTAATTTTTACAATTTGTTCGTATGTATTTATATGTTTTATTTCAATTCCATTTTCTTTTTTTGCTGTTATTAATTATGCTTGCTTCTTTTCTTTTACCATAGCTTCATTGTATTTATTCATCTTGGAGCTTGTTTCTTTTGTACAAATTTAGGGTAAATGAGTGTATGTGTGTTAAAGTGTATGCAGCGTTTAGTTTGAATGCAAACATTTAATATTCAAAGAAATATAAAAAGATCGGACAGGGAAAGTAGCATTCAAGGAGGTCAGTAAACCACAAAACACAGAAACAAACACGCAAACAGACAAACGCAATAATAAATGCAAACGACATCACAAACACAAAAAGGGTTGACAATAGGGCTACCGCCTTGAAACGGTCAGTGGCAAAGTAGGCCACTGGGGGTTTAAACCGGTTCTAGGGTGCACCAAACCTCACACTTACCCTACTTTCATCCCATTAAAACAGGACAGTGTAAATAAAGAAATCCCCGCCATGATCTAATCTCTAACCAACAAGACAGCATCAATAGGCAATATAAGTAAAACGCAAATATGCTCGTGTAAATATAATACAAAAAAAAACAATAGCCTAGAAAGCCACAATGAAGGTACTCAATGACTTTGCAGAAGCCAGAGCAGTAAGAGAATAAACCATTAAGGGCACGACAAGAAAGATCATGGACAAACATCAAACGCCACCGTCCCAATGGGCTTTAGGTAGGCGTCATCACAGGGTCCACAGCCTGTCCGGTCATCGTACAATTAAAGAGGAAAGCATAGTGGCGAACTGTAAAAGGGTCCACCACAAGCATGCAGTACGTTGCAAAATGATAGGGTCATAACCTCTTTTGATAAACTTTTTAACAAGTTTAACAAAGATAGTATGAAAGTGATCATGACCTAGAATTTTACGAAGTTTATAAATCACATCACCATAGCAGTCAGGTTGTGATAGTCCTTGTCGCAGAAGAGTCCTTAAATTACTTTTATATTTGGAAAGAAGATCAGGGTTACGATAATACAATTTTGCAAAGGTTTTACGAAGTTTATGGTAACGGTAACCCTGATTGAGTAACTTTTTAGTTATAGAAAGATTACGAATATTAAAGTCCTCAACTCGAGTACGAGCTCTAGAAAAACGAATAAGTTGAGACACATATATATATACCCCATAAGAAGTTGCTCGGGGAACATCCCCATCCAAGTGGGTAAACAATATTGCCTTTATTGATTACTGCTTTATTTCATTTGTTCTGTCATTTGTAAAGTTGTTTATAATAGAAGGCCTCATGGTAGATTAGTTTATAACTAAATGTGTTACCCTCTGTAAAGACAATTATTATTATTATTATTTTAAATCAGGCCATTAAGTACATACCAGTATTTTTTTCTACCATACTGAACCATTAAATCAGGCCATTCAGTATAAACCAGTACCTTGTTCTATCATACTGAACCATTAAAACAGGCCACTCAGTACATACCAATACTTTGTTCTATCATACTGAACCATTAAATCAGGCCATTCAGTACATACCAGTACTTTGTTCTGTCATACTGAACCATTAAATCAGGCCATTCAGTATATACCAGTACATTGTTCTATCATACTGAACCATTAAATCTGGCCATTCAGTACACACCATTTCTTTGTTCTATCATACTGAACCATTAAATCATGCCATTCAGTATATACCAGTACTTTGTTCTATCATACTGAACCATTAAATCAGGCCATTCAGTACACACCAGTACTTTGTTCTATCATACTGAACCATTAAATCAGGCCATTCAGTACATACCAGTACTTTGTTCTATCATACATACTGAACCATTAAATCATGCCATTCAGTATATACCAGTACCTTGTTCTGTCATAATGAACCATTACATCAGGCCATTCAGTATATACCAGTACCTTGTTCTGTCATAATGAACCATTAAATCATGCCATTTAGTATTTACCAGTACTTTGTTCTATCACACTGAACCATTAAATCATGCCATTCAGTGTATACTAGTACTTTGTTCTATCATACTGAACCATTACATCATGCCATTCAGTATATAGCAGTACTTTGTTCTGTCATACTGAACCATTAAATCATGCCATTTAGTATATACCAGTACTTTGTTCTATCATAATGGAACATTAAATCATGCAATTCAGTGTATACCAGTACTTTGTTCTATCATACTGAACCATTAAATCATGCCATTCAGTACATACCAGTACTTTGTTCTATCATACTGAACCATTAAATCATGCCATTCAGTGTATACCAGTACCTTGTTCTGTCATAATGAACCATTAAATCAGGCCATTCAGTATTACCAATACCTTGTTCTGTCATAATGAACCATTAAATCATGCCATTCAGTATTTATTAGTACTTTGTTCTGTCATAATGAACCATTAAATCAGGCCATTCAGTATATACCAGTACTTTGTTCTGTCATAATGAAACATTAAATCATGCCATTCAGTGTATACCAGTACTTTGTTCTATCATACTGAACCATTAAATCATGCCATTCAGTATTTACCAGTACTTTGTTCTGTCATAATGAACCATTAAATCAGGCCATACAGTATATACCAGTACTTTGTTCTGTCATAATGAAACATTAAATCATGCCATTCACTGTATACCAGTACTTTGTTGTGTCATAATGAACCATTAAATCATGCCATTCAGTATTTACCAGTACTTTGTTCTGTCATAATGAGCCATTAAATCAGGCCATTCAGTATATACCAGTACTTTGTTCTATCATAATGAAACATTAAATCATGCCATTCAGTACATACCAGTACTTTGTTCTATCATACTGAACCATAAATCAGGCCATTCAGTATATACAAGCAGTTTGTTCTATCATGCTGAACCATTAAATCGAGTCATTCAATACATACCAGTACTTTAATTGTTCTATCGTACTGAAACATTAAATCAGGCCATTCAGTACATACCAGTAGTTTGTTTTATCATACTGAAACATTAAATCAGGCCATTCAGTACATACCAGTACTTTGTTCTATCATACTGAAATATTAAATCAGGCCATTCTGTAAATACCAGTACTTTCTGTCATAATGAAACATTAAATCAGGCCATTTTGTATGTATATACCACTAGGTACAGTTCAATTCGAATTGGAGTTTGTATATATCAACACGCTAGTTTGTAGACAGACATATGATGGTTAGTAGACATGGAAACCTATATTTGGCAAATTATCGTGATTTTACCAACTTTTTCTCGATAGCACTGTACACTGTATGTCTGTGTTTTACATTTACATTATGCACGATACTTTCATTGACACATCGAGTTTACGACGCGGAAATCTGTATTTGATGCAATCAGGCGGTTTATACGGTAATAACGTGTATATATTTGCTTTACCGCCTTAAATTCCATCATAATACATTTGTTGGATCAGATAAGTGTGTTTTAATTTATTTCTGACAGACTTTAACCTCAACACCAAATGTTAAAGGGACACATGGCACTCTTGAGTTTTATATCAGGCATTACAACTAATACAGCGATTTATTAATCCTGTATCGTTTTGACTTTTAAACTGCTTGCATATAATTAAATAAAAAATTGAGAATTATATTTCCTTCATTATTCTACACATGTTTAGCTCTTCTGGCCAAGGGCCAGCAGAGCTTATGGGATGGCGAGTTGTCCGTCCGTCCGTCGTTAACTTTAGTCTCGTTAAGACGATAGGGCCTTCATTGTTCATCAGATGTTTACCAAACATTAACAGGTTGTTAATATCAATGAAAGCTCGGACAAGTTCGAAAACCAGCCATATCGGACCAGAAACAGCAGAGTTATGGCCCTTGATTTAGTAAAAATGCTATATTGCTATATTTTGCCTCGTTAAGACGATAGGGCCTTCATTTTTCATCCTATCTTTATCAAACTTTACCACATTGTTAATATCAATAAGAGCTCGGACAAGTTCGAAAACCAGCCAGATCGGAGCAGTAACAGCGGAGTTATGGCCCTTGATTTAGTTAAAAATGCTATATTGCTTTATTTTGCCTCTTTAAGACGATAGGGCCTTCTTTAGCAAACTTTATCACATTGTTAATATCAATGAAAGCTCGGACAAGTTCGAAAACCAGCCATATCGGACTAGTAACAGCGGAGTTATGGCTCTTGATTTAGTTAAAAATGCTATATTGCTATATTTTGCCTCGTTAAGAAGATAGGGCCTTCATTTGTATCCTATCTTTAGCAAACTTTACCACATTGTTAATATCAATGAAAGCTCGGAAAATTTCGAAAACCAGCCATATCGGACTAGCAACAGCGGAGTTATGGCCCTTGATTTAGTTAAAAATGCTATATTTTGACTCTTTAAGACGATATGGGCTTCATTGTTCATCCAATCTTTCCCAAACTTTATCAGATTGTTAATGTTATTGAAAGCTCGAATAAGTGCGAAAACCAGCCATATCAGACAAGTAACAGCGGAGTTATGGCCCTTGATTTAGTTAAAATTGCTATATTTTGCCTCGTTAAGACCATAGGGGCTTCATTGTTCACTCGATTTTTACTAAACTTTATCAGATTGTTAATGTTATTGAAAGCTCGAATAAGTGCGAAAACCAGCCATATCGGACAAGTAACAGCGGAGTTATGGCCCTTGATTTAGTTAAAAATGCTATATTTTGCCTCGTTAAGACCATAGGGGCTTCATTGTTCACTCGATTTTTACCAAACTTTATCAGATTGTTAATGTCTTTGAAATCTCAAATATTTTCAAAAACCAGCGATATCAAACCAGTAACAGCGGAGTTATGGCCCTTGATTTAGGTAAAAATGCTATATTTTGCCTCGTTAAGACAATAGGGGCTTCATTGTTCATCCGATCTTTACCAAACATTATCAGATTGCTAATGTTGTTAAAAGCTCGAACAAGTTCGAAAACCAGCCAGATCGGACCAGTAAAAGCGGAGTTATGGTCCTTGATTCAGTTAAAAATGCTATATTGCTATATTTTGCCTCGTTAAGACGATAGGGCCTTCATTTTTCATCCTATCTTTATCAAACTTTACCACATTGTTAATATCAATAAGAGCTCGGACAAGTTCGAAAACCAGCCAGATCGGAGCAGTAACAGCGGAGTTATGGCCCTTGATTTAGTTAAAAATGCTATATTGCTTTATTTTGCCTCTTTAAGACGATAGGGCCTTCTTTAGCAAACTTTATCACATTGTTAATATCAATGAAAGCTCGGACAAGTTCGAAAACCAGCCATATCGGACTAGTAACAGCGGAGTTATGGCTCTTGATTTAGTTAAAAATGCTATATTGCTATATTTTGCCTCGTTAAGAAGATAGGGCCTTCATTTTTATCCTATCTTTAGCAAACTTTACCACATTGTTAATATCAATGAAAGCTCGGAAAATTTCGAAAACCAGCCATATCGGACTAGCAACAGCGGAGTTATGGCCCTTGATTTAGTTAAAAATGCTATATTTTGACTCTTTAAGACGATAGGGGCTTCATTGTTCATCCAATCTTTCCCAAACTTTATCAGATTGTTAATGTTATTGAAAGCTCGAATAAGTGCGAAAACCAGCCATATCGGACAAGTAACAGCGGAGTTATGGCCCTTGATTTAGTTAAAAATGCTATATTTTGCCTCGTTAAGACCATAGGGGCTTCATTGTTCACTCGATTTTTACCAAACTTTATCACATTGTTAATGTCTTTGAAATCTCAAATATTTTCAAAAACCAGCGATATCAAACCAGTAACAGCGGAGTTATGGTTCATGATTTAGGTAAAAATGCTATATTTTGCCTCGTTAAGACAATAGGGGCTTCATTGTTCATCCGATCTTTACCAAACATTATCAGATTGCTAATGTTGTTAAAAGCTCGAACAAGTTCGAAAACCAGCCAGATCGGACCAGTAAAAGCGGAGTTATGGTCCTTGATTCAGTTAAAAATGCTATATTGCTATATTTTGCCTCGTTAAGACGATAGGGCCTTCATTTTTCATCCTATCTTTAGCAAACTTTACCACATTGTTAATATCAATGAAAGCTCGGACAAGTTCGAAAACCAGCCATATCGGACTAGTAACAGCGGAGTTATGGCCCTTGATTAAGTTAAAAATTCTATATTGCTATATTTTGCCTCGTTAAGACGATAGGGCCTTCATTGTTCATCCGATCTTTACCAAACATTACCAGATTGTTAATATCAATGAAAACTTGGGCAAGTTCGAAAACCAGCCATAGAGTTATGGCCCTAGGTTTAGCAAAATATTCTATATTTTGCCTCGTTAAGAAGATAGGGCCTTCACTTTCATCCGATCTTTACCAAACTACACCAGATTGTTAATATAAATGAAAGCTCAGACAAGTTCGAAAACCAGCCAGTTTGGACCAGTAACAGCAGAGTTATGGCCTTTGATTTAGTTAAAAATGCTATATTTTGCCTCGTTTATATGATAGAGTCTTCATTTTTCATCGGATCTTTACCAAACTTTACCAGATTGTTACTACCAATGAGTCCGACAAGTTTGAAAACCAGCTGGATTGGACCATTTACACCGGAGTTATGGCCCTTGATTTTCTGAAATATGCTATATTTTGGCCTCATTAAGAAGAAAGGGCCTTCGTTTGGCCAGATTTCATTGAAATTTTTCAGAAATGATCAGTACCAAGCCTAGTTGTACATATCGTCACCGTAAGTATTGCCATTTAGCTCACATATTCGTTATTATCAAAGTCATGGTCGGTAAAACATAACCTTTTATTTATTTTATTATAACGGAGAACAGCGCAGCTCGACTATTCGATTTTTTCAGAGAATAATAAATTATATAATATATAAAATTTGGTGCAGGGTGTGAATTATTTGAGTGAGCTTGAAAAATGAAGGCCCTATCGTCTTAACACGGTAAAAGTTAACAGACGGACGGACGACGGACAACTCGCCATCCCATAAGCTCTGCTGGCCCTTGGTCAGTAGAGCTAAAAACAAGAGGCCCGAGAGGGCCTGTGGCCGCTCTACTGGCTCTAGATAAAGTTTATGTATAAGGGGCCATAACTCTTTCAAATATCGTTCAACCTGAACATGGTGATGACATACGCACATAGGCTTGGTACTGATTGTCCCTGACAAGTTTCGTTGAAATCCAGCCAGAGGTTCAGGAGAACTAGTCTGTACAAAGTTAGTGTATTAAAACCTTTAAGGGGTCATATCTCTGCCAAAATTCATTCAACCACAACACGGCAATGACAGGTGCAACTAGGATTGGTACTGATCATCCCCATCAAGATTCGTTGAAATCCAGCAAGGACTTCAGAAGAGACTAATCTGGACAACGTTTGGCTATTAAAACCTTTAAACGGCCATAACTCTGCCAAAAATAATTCAACACGAATATGGCAACGATATGCACAACTAGGTTTGATACTGATCATCCTTGTCAAGTTTCGTTAAAATCCAGTCAGGGATTCAGGAGGACTAGGCCAGATATTGTTTGTGTATCAAAAAAACTTTAAAGGGCCGTAACTCCACCAAATATCTGTTAACCGGAATGCCACGATGATATGCACAACAATGCTTGCTGCTGATCATCCCTGTAAAGTTTCGTTGAAATGTGGGGAGGCGTTCAGGAGAACAAGTCCAGACAAAGTTTGTGTATTAAAACCTTTAAAGGGCCATAACTCTGCCAAAAATCATTCAACCGGAACAGGGCAATGATTTGCACAACTAGACCTGATACGGATCATCCTTGTCAAGTTTCGTTAAAATCCAGCCAGGAGTTCAGGAGAACTAGTCTAGACAAAGTTTGTGTATTAAAACCTTTAAAGGGACACAACTCCGCCAAAATCATTCAGCCGGAACACGGTGACGATATGTACAACTAGGCTTGGTACTGATCATCCTTGAAAAGTTTCACTGAAATCTGGCCAAATGAAGACCCTTTCTTCTTAATGAGTCCAAAATATAGCATATTTCAGAAAATCAAGGGCCATAACTCCGGTGTAAATGGTCCAATCTGGCTGGTTTTGAAATTTGTTGGAGCTTTCATTGATAGTAACAATCTGGTAAAGTTTGGTAAAGATCAGATGAAAAATGAAGGTCCTATCGTAGTATTGAGGCAAAATATAGCATATTTAACTAAATCAAGGGCCATAACTACGCTGTGTTACTGGTCCGATCTGGTTGGTTTTCCAACTTGTCCGAGCTTTCATTTATATTAAATATCTGGTAAAGTTTGGTAAAGATCGGACGAAAAATGAAGGCCCTATCATAATATAGCATTTTTAACTAAATCAAGGGCCATAACTCCACTGTTGCTGGTCCGATCTGGCTGGTTTTCAAACTTGTCCAAAGCTTTCATTGATATTAACAATTTGTTAACGTTTGGTAAAGATCGGATGAAAAATGAAGACCCTATCGTCATAACGGGGCAAAATATAGCCTTTTTAACTAAATCAAGGTCCATAACTCCGCTGTTACTGGTCCGATCGGGCTGATTTTTTAACTTATCCGAGCTGTAATTAATATTAACAAGATATTAAGGTTTAGTAAAGATCGGATGAAAAATGAAGGCCCTATCGTCTTAACGAGGCAAAATATAGAATTTTTAACTAAGTCAAGGGCTATAACTTTGCTGTTTCTTGGTCCGAACTGGCCGATTTTCGAACTTGTCCAAGCTTTCATTGATAGTAACAATCTGGTACAGTTTGGTAAAGATCGGATGTAAAATGAAGGCCCTATCATCTTAACAAAGCAAAATAGAGCAATTTTAACTAAATCAAGGGCCATAACTCCGCTGTTATTGGTCCGAACTGGCTGTGTTTTGAACTTGTCCGAGCTTTCATTGATATTAACAATCTGGTAAAGTTTGGTAAAGATTGGATGAAAAATGAAGGCCCTATCGTCTTAACGAGGCAACATATAGCATTTTTAACTCAGTCAAGGGCCATAACTCCGCTGCTACTGGTTCGATCTGGATGGTTTTCGAACTTGTCCGAGCTTGCATTGATATTAACAATCTGGTAACGTTTGGTAAAGATTGGATGAAAAATGAAGGCCCTATCGTCTTAACGAGGCAACATATAGCATTTTAAACTAAGTCAAGGGCCATAACTCCGCTGTTACTGGTTCGATCTGGCTGGTCTTCGAACTTGTCCGAGCTTTTATTAATATTAACAATCTTGTAAAGTTTGGTAACGATTGGATGAGAAATGAAGGCCCGATCGTCTTAACGAGGCAACATATAGCATTTTTAACTAAGTCAAGGGCCATAACTCCGCTGTTACTGGTTCGATCCGGCTGGTTTTCGAACTTGTCTGAGCTTTCATTGATATTACCAATCTGTTAAAGTTTGGTAAAGATCGGATGAAAAATGAAGGACCTATCGTCTTAACGAGGTAAAAGTTAACGGACAGACGGACAGACGGACGACGGACAACACACTATCTCATAAGCTCTGCTGGGCCTTGGCCAGTAGAGCTAACAAGTCAAGTTCGACTTTGGTTACAAACCACCAATTTATGACGGAGTTATGGCCCCTTTTCAACTTAGAATTTGCTCAAAAAACGGTTTCCGGACGATAACTCATGAAAGAGTCGACGGATTTAAATAATATTTGGTACACGGATTTAAGACCATAAAATACAGGTCAAGTTCGACTTTGGTTACAAATCACCAATTCTTTACGGAGTTATGGACCCTTTTCAACTTAGAATTTGCCCAAAAAACTTTTTCCAGACGATAACTCATGAAAGAGTCGACGGATTTAAATAATTTCTGGTACACGAGTTTAAGACCATAAAATACAGGTCAAGTTCGACTTTGGTTACAAACCACCAATTTTTGACGGAGTTATGGCCCCTTTTCCTCTTAAAATTTGCCCAAAAAACGGTTTCCGGTCGATAACTCATGAAAGGGTCGACGGATTTTAATAATATTTGGTACACGAGTTTAAGACCATAAAATACAGGTCAAGTTTGACTTTGGTTACAAACCACCAATTTTGACGGAGTTATGGCCCCTTTTCAACTTACAATTTGCCCAAAAAACGGTGATCGGATTATAACTCATGAAAGGGTCGACGGATGTAAATAATTTTTGGTACACAGGTTTAAGACCATAAAATACAGGTCAAGTTCGACTTTAGTTACAAACCACCAATTTTTGATGGCGTTATGGCCCCTTTTCAACTTAGAATTTGCCAACTCAACTCTGAGGAACCTACTAATTTGAGTTTGTATTAAATTTAAACAATTTATAATGCATCCTCTTCATGACCATGTCTCTTTTTATTACAGTTATACATATTTGACTTGAACGGTATAACACGCAAATTGTTGTTAGTCTTCTTCCCTGATCACTAACAATATTGAAAACTCTCTCTCTCTCTCTCCTCTCCTCTCCATCCATTCTCTCTCTCTCTCTCTCTCTCTCTCTCTCTCTCTCTCTCTCATTTCCCCCCCTGTTTATTTCATATTTTGTAGTTTAAATAATTTGTTTGCCATTGTCTAAATTGTATGAATATTTTGTAGCGGGAGGGCTGGATTTCTAATGTTGTAATAACTAACATGTGGCCCTACCATTGTTTTCTTGTGGTTGTTCTTGTGGTTGCCATGTTTATGTGACAAGGCAGTATTGTGGGGGTATTAAGGATGTTGGCTGGGCAAGTTTTGACATCTTCAAGTCTAAATTTTTATTTTTTAAATCATAGTTTTATTTGACAACAGAATTGTTTAATTTTTTCCATTTAGTAGATATGGATATAATGTTGGATTTAAGATGGTAACATACCAAATTTTAAGCAATTTTTTTTTTCCATATTTTTTCTGTCATTTGTGATCATTTTTTGTTGTCAACAAAATAGGGGGTATGGGTAGCTCTGAGTAGAATTTATCCTTTTGCTATAGAATAAATCAGATTTTTGTTTTTCAGTAGTGGAATACATATATAAAAGTAGATACTGAGCTAATTTTATTTTCGATCTCCATGTCATTATTGTGTGTACAGTATTTTACATTGAAAATGTCAAAATAAGTCCAAAATGGGTGTTATTTAAAGAATTTTTAATAAAAAATCATTAGAAGCCTGGTGACCTATATATTTTTTTACTTGTTTTGAAAGAAATGTCATAGGACCTTGACATATACAAGTTTTAAAAAAAGTTGATCACTAGAACATAATTTTTTATCTTGAATTAATTTTTCGGTAAAAATAAAAGTGGGTGGGGTACGGTCCATTTATGTTTGCTTTTTAAAGCAAAAAGACGAATGAGGATTACAATTGTTTTTGTATGATTTGAAAGATATGTATAGATGCAATCGAAAATTAATTGTTATTTTCCGATAAAAGTAAAGGTTATGAAAACAATTGTGAAAATGTTCAATGACTATATTTTTCCTCTTTTTAGTGAAATTTTGAAGTTAGAAATATGTGCCTTCTTCAATGACGTCTAGTAGGAAAAAAAGTGTGGTGACCTAGCCTTTATTTGATAATTTTGAATCTAAATTATACCAAAGAAGCTTTAAATATGAATTTAAAAAAAAATCTCATCACTACGTCCTTTCCCAGCCAACCTCCTTAATCACTTTCAGTGATAATTCTAGTTTTTATCAGTTTAATCCAAAATTGCTGTCATTTTAAAGAAATTTGTGGTCGAAAGGCAATTTGGGGAGGGAGGGGATAAGAATCTAGCAATTTGTGTCTCTAGACCTTTCAAACTTTGCTTATAGTCTTATCTTGGCTGGTACATCGCAACGTGACAAAGCAACTGTGGAAGTGACCTTGACCCTCAAAGTAAAGGGCAGATAACTTAATAATTTTTACGCTCAACTTTTGCATTTAGGTCACTTTTCCACAAACTGTATGCACTATAACTTTCAAACTTTGCTTATAGTTGTATCTTGAGTGGTACATTGCAACGTGACAAAGCAAATGTGGATGTGACCTTGACCCTCTAAGCAAGGAGCAGATAACTTACTAATTTGTACCTTCAACATTTGCGTTTAGGTCACTTTCTCGCAAAATGTGGATGTGACTTGAAATTTCCAGGCAAAAGGAAGATAACTTAATAATTTTTACCTTCAACATTTGCGTTTAGCTCACTTTCTCACAAACTTAATGCATTATACCTTTCAAACTTCGCTTATAGTTGTTTCTTGGGTAGTACATCACAACGTGTCAAAAAGCAAATGTGTACATGTATGTGACCTTCACCATCCAAGCAAAGGGCAGATAACTTTGTTATATTTACATCACTTTCTCATGAACTATAATTATGCACTAGATGCGTTAAACCTAGTTTATAGCTTAATCTTTTGGAACACAAAACATTCTATTTTGACATAGCTGTGTCTTGGGTAGTGCATCTTTCTGGACGCATGGATTTCATCTATGACATTGACCTACTTTTTGGTGCTGATGATGTATTTTTTTTTATTTCTTTTTATAGAATGGCATTTTGTTTTTAAACAAATGCTGCCTTAAATGTCATCTGAGCAAACTGTAATCTCCATTGTCTTTAGTTATTAAAAGGTTTACAAACTTTCATTTATAAGCAAAATAGATATAGGTATAAACTGATGAACCAAAACAACACAGAAATATTAAAGAAAAATAGGGGTGGGGTTAGGGGTAAAGATCGGATGGTTCAAGTTTGGCTCAAATCTAAGCTTTAAAACCAAACAAACTTTCGTTAATAACAAGAGGTCAATGACCTTGAAGCTCTACTGATAGCTTTTGATAGCTAGATCAGCCATGGGAACCTGTGAAGTTTTATGGAAATAAGACCAACACATTCAGAGAAGTAGTTGCCACAACTTGTATTTAAGCTCTGGCAGTCATCTTGAATTTCTGGCCTGCTTATTTTTAGGACTAACTGGACATCAAGACCAATATTTCTGTTTTTATGAAAGTCATTTTGGTAAAAGTACCAAAACAATACCACTTATGTTTTTAGAGAAGTAGTCGCCACAAAATTGTCTTTAAAATCTATTTTTAGCCTTGGCTGCCATATTGAATTTTAGGCCAACATGATTTGTAATTAGGAGCTACTAGACATCAAGAGCAACATTCCTATATTCCTAAATATTATGATTTATTATGTAACATTACTTATGCAACATTTCAATTTTATTCTAGTCTAAAGAATATATATTTTCCTAGCTTATAAAAATGTCATAATGCTAACAAAATTTTAATTATAAAGCTATAACAATTAAATCCTTAACAAAATCAACATTAGTATATCCTATTTTGCTACTCAACAGTAATTTCTCCAAATCACCCTTTTGTAACATACCGGGTAAATGGAGTGATCCATATTCATACATATAGCAGGTGTGTGACCAGGTCACTGGTCATGTTATGCAATTTCTCCTGATAATTAAGTTACTGTCTCACCAGTACAAGTAGACTTGCTCTTGTCTCAGTGGTTATATTTGGAAAATAAGAATCAAAATAAAATCCTACAATTTGTTTTCAGTCTTTTTCTGAGAGCAAACAATACAAAGGAGACTTAATCCTTACCCCACCACGAATGTATAGTGGACTATCCTTTCTTTGAATTTGGACCAGTCCATTTATAGTACAAAGTGGTGTTATGGTCAAATGACTGATGAGCACCCAGACAGTGTAAACCCTGATTCATCATGCAAGATGTCGTGCCAGTCATTTTGGTAAAAGTTCCAATTCAATATCACTTACGGCTTTTGGGAAGTAATCACCAGTCAAATTTGTATGCCCCCGAAAAGGTTTCGGAGGCATATAGTAATCGCACCTTCCATCCGTCTGTCCGTCTGTCTGTCCACATTCCGTCATTCCGCAGTTCGCGTCCGGACTGTACCTTCAAAACCCCTTAATTGATTTTTGATTAACCTGGCACAAGTGATCACCATAACAAGACGATGTGTCGCCGCAAAACCCAGGTCCGTACAAAGGTCAAGGTCACACTTGAAGGTCATAGGTAAACAAGAGGCCCAAGAAGGCCTGTGGATGCTCTACTGGCTAAAACGGCTCTTATATCAAGGGTTGTCGACATAAAATTCCCATCAGTAGTTTTTTAAAACATTGCAAAAACAACAGGGATAGGATGGCCTTAGATCGCTCACCTAGTAATCATGGGCAATATGTCTGCTGTGTCTAGTCTGGCATGGGTATTTTTTAATTTGTCCCCACTTTCTTCTATGAATGAAATTTCATAAAAATGGGTGGGGGAGGGTTTATATTAACATTCTAAACAAATATGGTAAAGATCAGATAACAAGAGGCCCAAGAGGGCCTGTGGACGCTCTACTGGCTAACAATGGCTCTAATATAACATCAATGAAGCGAGTGACTGCCATTTACGTTTTTTGAAAGTTTCGGGCAAAAAACAGCTTTTGACTAAATCAAGGGCCATAACTAAAGAATCTGGTAAAGTTTGGTAAAGATCAGATGAAAAATGAAGGCCATACATATTAACGAGGCAAAATATAGCATTTATTTTTAACTAAATCAAGAGCCATAACTCCTCTGTTACTGGTCCGACTGGTCCCAAATAGAGCTAAAAAAAAAAAAAAAAAAAAAAATTGAAAAAAAGGAATAATTAAAAAAAATAAATAATATAATAATAATAATTTAAAATAAAATTAATAATAATATAAAAAAGACAGTTGTAAAATCTGCTAAGTTTGGCAAAGATCAGATGCAAAATGAAGCCCTATCGTATGATTGGGGCATATTATAGCATTTTAACTAAATCAAGGGCCATAACTTCGCTGTTACTGGTTCCGATCTGGTTGGTTTTCGAACTTGACCAACTTTCATAGACATTAACAACTCATGACGTTTGGTAAAGATCGGATGAAAAATGAAGCGCTATCGTCTTAACGAGGCAAAATATATCATTTTGAAGTAAATCAAGGGCCATAACTCCGATGTTACTAGTCCGATATGGCTGGTTTTCGAACTTGTCTGAGCTTCATTGATATTAACAATCTGATAAAATTTGGTAAAGATCGATGAACAATGAAGCCCCTATAGTCTTAACGAGCAAAATATAGCATTTTTAACTAAATCAATGGCCATAACTCCGCTGTTACTATTCCGATATGGCTGGTTTTCGAACTTGTCAAGCTTTCATTAATATTAACAATCCGATCAAGTTTGTAAAAATCGGATGAACAATGAAGCCCCTATCGTCTTAACGATGCAAAATATAGCATTTTTAACTAAATCAAGGGCTACAACTCCGCTGATACCAGTCCGATATGGCTGGTTTTCGAACTTGTCCGAGCTCTCACTTGATATTAGCAATGTGGTAAAGTTTGGTAAAGATCGGATGAAAAACGAAGGCCCTATCGTCATAACGAGGCAAAATATAGCAATATAGCATTTTTAACTAAATCAAGGACATAATTCCGCTGTTACTGGTCCGATCTGGCTGGTTTTCGAACTTGTCCGAGCTTTCATGATATTAACAATGTGGTAAAGTTTGGTAAAGATAGAAAGAACAAGAGGCCCAAGAGGGCCTGGGACGCTTACTGGCTAACATGGCTTTATAACATCAATGAAGCGAGTGACTGCTATTTACGTTTTTTAGAAAGTTTCGGGCAAAAAACAGCTTTTTAACTAAATCAAGGGCCATAACTAAAGAATCTGTAAAGTTTGATAAGATCAGATGAAAAATGAAGGTCATACCATATTAACGAGGAAAAATATAGCATTTTTAACATAATCAAGCGCCATACTCCTCTGTACTGTCCGACTGGTCCAACATAGAGCTAAAAATATATATATATATATTTATATATATATATATCAAAATGAATAATTTCCAAAAAAAAAAAATACGAAAAAAAAAAAAAAAAATTAAAAAATAAAAATAAAATTGAAATAAATTAACAATTATTTATAATAGACAGTCGTTAAAAGCTAGGTAAAAGTATTTGGCAAAGATCAGATGCAAAATGAAGGCCCTATCTACGAGGCAAATTATAGCATTTTTAACAAAATCAAGGGCCATAACTCGCTGTTACTTGGCGATCTGGTTGTTTTACGAACCTGACCAAGCTTTCATAGACATTAACAATCTTGGTTTGGTAAAGATCGGATGAAAAATGAAGCCCTATCGTCTTAACGAGACAAAATATATCATTTGAAGTAAAGCAAGGACATAACTCCGATGTTACTGGTCCGATATGGCTGGTTTTCGAACTATTTGAGCTTTCATTGATATTAACAATCTGATTAAGTTTGGTAAAGATCGGATGAACAATGAAAGCCCTATAGTCTTAACGAAGGCAAAATATAGCATTTTTAACTAAATCAAGGGCCATAACTCAACTGTTACTGGTCCGATATGCTGGTTTTCGAACTTGTCCAAGCCTTCATTGATAATAACAATCTGATCAAGTTTGGTAAAGGATCGGATGAACAATGAAGCCCCTATCGTCATAACGAGGCAAAAATATAGCATTTTTAACTAAATCAATGGCCATAACTTTGCTGTTACTGGTCCGATATGGTTGTTTTTCAAACTTGTTCGAGCTTCAACGACACTAACAATCTGATAAATACTTGGTAAAGATCGGATGAACCAATGAAGCCCCCTATCGTCTTAAGGATGCTAAACATAGCATTTTAACTAAATCAAGGGCTACAACTCTGCTGATACTAGTCCCGATATGGGCTGGTTTTCAAACTTTATCCGAGCTTTCATTGATATTAACAATGTGGTAAAGTTTAGTACAGATAGGATGAAAAACGAAGGCCCTATTGTCTTAACGAGGCAAAATATAGCAATTATAGCATTTTAACTAAATCAAGGACATAAAATCCGCTGTTTACTGGCCGATCTGGCTGGTTTTCGAACTTGTCCGAGCTTTCATTGATATTAACAATGTTGGTAAAGTTTGGTAAGATAGGATGTAAAAATGAATGCCCTATAGTCTTAAACGAGGCAAAAATTAGCAATATAGCATTTTTAACTAAATCAAGGGCCATAACTCTGCTGTTTACTTTGTCCGATCTGCTGTTTCAAACTTGTCAAGCTTTCATTGATATTGATATGTGGTAAAGTTTTGGTAAAGGATAGGATGAAAAATGAAGGCGCTAATCGTCCTAACGAGGCAAAATTTAGCAATATAGCATTTTTAACTAAATCCAGGGCCATACTCTGCTGTTACTTGTCCGATCTGGCTGTTTTCAAACTCATCCGAGCTTTCATTGATAATAACCAAACCTGTCAAAGTTTTGGTAAAGATCGGATGAAAAAGAAGGCCCTATCGTCTTAACGAGACAAAATTTAACAACGGAGGAAGGAGGCGGACGGACGACGACGACGGACGTACGACGACAAATGAAGGCCCTATCGTCTTAACGAGGCAAAATTTAGCATATAGCATTTTTAACTAAATCGAGGGCCATAACTCCGCTGTTACTTGTCCGATCTGGCTGGTTTTTCGAACTCATCCGAGCTTTCATTGATATTAACAACCTGTTAATGTTTGTTAAAGATATGATTGAAAAATGAAGGCCCTATTGTCTTAACGAGACAAAAGTTAGCAACGGACGACGGTACGGTACGATGGAAACTCGCATCCCATAAGCTCTCTGCTGGCCGAAGCTCTGCTAAAAACAGGTAAGCAATTTTGTGTCGGACCGAAACGTTCAAACCCCTAGCAGGATTTTTAAATTACTTGCCACAAATGATCACCATACAAGACACGTGTGTTTGCAGCAAAACCCAGGTCTATTACCCAAAGGTTAAGGTCACACTTGCAGTTCTTAGGTCAAAAACAGGTACCCCCCCCCCCGCCGCAATTTCGTGTCCGGACCTAATTGTCACAACCCCTGCAGGAATTTTAAATAACTTGGCACAAGTGTATCACCATAACAAGACGATGCGCCGCGCGCAAAACCCAGGTCTTCAGTACAAGGTCACACTGGAGGTCAAATGTCAAATTGTGGTCCCGGTCAATACCTCTGGCATCATGGATGGATTTTCAATAACTTGCACAAGTGCTCATCACATACGATGTGTCGCTCACAAAATCCAGGTTTGTGGCTCCAAGGTCAAGGTCCCACTCTTAGAGTAAAAGTCAAACTTGTCCGGTCAATAACTTCAAACCAATCCATATATTTCAAACCCACCCAAACCCAAAACCCCACAAAAAAACCCCCACCCAAACCATTAACCCCTAACCAACCCACAACACATACCCCAACCCCCAACAATACAAACACCAACCAACACAAAAAAAAACACAAACCCCAAAAAAACACCCCAACAAACCCCCACAAACCCCCCAACACAACAACCCCCCACCCCACCAAACAACCAACCCCCACACACCCACCACCACAACCCAACCCCCCCCCCAACCCCACACCAAAACACCACACCCCCAACCCCCCACCCCCCCCCACACCAAACCACCCACCCCACACCCCACCCACCCCACCCCAAAACCCCCCAACACCCCCCCACCCCAAACCCCAACACCCCCACCCACCCACAACCCCCCACCCACCCCCCCCCCACAACCACCACCCAACCCAACACCACACACACACCCCACCCCCAAACCCCCCCCCCCCCCACACCAACACCCCCCCCCCCCCCCCCCCACCAACCACAACACACCCACCCCCACCCCCCCCAACCCCCCCCCCCCCCCCCCCCCCCCCCCCCCCCCCCCCCCCCCCCCCCCCCCCCCCCCCCCCCCCCCCCCCCCCCCCCCCCCCCCCCCCCCCCCCCCCCCCCCCCCCCCCCCCCCCCCCCCCCCCCCCCCCCCCCCCCCCCCCCCCCCCCCCCCCCCCCCCCCCCCCCCCCCCCCCCCCCCCCCCCCCCCCCCCCCCCCCCCCCCCCCCCCCCCCCCCCCCCCCCCCCCCCCCCCCCCCCCCCCCCCCCCCCCCCCCCCCCCCCCCCCCCCCCCCCCCCCCCCCCCCCCCCCCCCCCCCCCCCCCCCCCCCCCCCCCCCCCCCCCCCCCCCCCCCCCCCCCCCCCCCCCCCCCCCCCCCCCCCCCCCCCCCCCCCCCCCCCCCCCCCCCCCCCCCCCCCCCCCCCCCCCCCCCCCCCCCCCCCCCCCCCCCCCCCCCCCCCCCCCCCCCCCCCCACCCCCCCCCCCCCCCCCCCCCCCCCCCCCCCCCCCCCCCCCCCCCCCCCCCCCCCCCCCCCCCCCCCCCCCCCCCCCCCCCCCCCCCCCCCCCCCCCCCCCCCCCCCCCCCCCCCCCCCCCCCCCCCCCCCCCCCCCCCCCCCCCCCCCCCCCCCCCCCCCCCCCCCCCCCCCCCCCCCCCCCCCCCCCCCCCCCCCCCCCCCCCCCCCCCCCCCCCCCCCCCCCCCCCCCCCCCCCCCCCCCCCCCCCCCCCCCCCCCCCCCCCCCCCCCCCCCCCCCCCCCCCCCCCCCCCCCCCCCCCCCCCCCCCCCCCCCCCCCCCCCCCCCCCCCCCCCCCCCCCCCCCCCCCCCCCCCCCCCCCCCCCCCCCCCCCCCCCCCCCCCCCCCCCCCCCCCCCCCCCCCCCCCCCCCCCCCCCCCCCCCCCCACCCCCCCCCCCCCCCCCCCCCCCCCCCCCC
>JAWPHD010022803.1:0-23994 GCA_037043455.1 Cyrtodaria siliqua | reverse complement strand
TGCCTCCCGCCTCTTAATGACACGACTGGTAGAGTCGTCATTTGAGGAGTGGAGACTTGCTTTAGTGGCACGGGGATATGGGGAAAAGAAACGCGCAATAAAGGGAACACTGTCAGCCTGGAACAACAAGGAACACCACCAGAAACACTCCCACCCGTAATTAATGGAACCCAGATAGTTAGAATATGTCTGTGAAAATTCCTTAAACAGGTCTTAAGACTTAACATTATATTGATATATTTAAATACATAGATTTAAAACTGAATAAAAAGTAGAAGTTATTTATACATGTGGATTAACCTAGAAAGTGACAGTGAAGTTATAAATAATATGTGTGGATTGACACTGAAAGTCAGTGACGATGAAATCATTTGTACAGGCGGAATTACGCTGAAAGAGACCGTGACATGGTTTATCACTGCGACTTGATACTAAAAGGGATGTTGAAATTGTTTATTTAGTGGGATTTACACAAAAAGAGACAGTGAAATTATTTATACGTATGGGTTTATCCGGAAATTGACAGTGAAGATTCTAAACATGCGGATTTACGCTGAAAGCGACAGTGACGTTATTTGGATTTACACTGAAGGATCAGCAACGTCATTTATATATGTGGATTTTTTTTATATATTTTAGGAACATAACCCATACCGTCGCAAGGGTGTTTTTTTTGAAATTGAGAAAAAATGCAGTAAAACATTCATTTCATAATTCTATCTTTGATACTGTTTACAGTAACTTATGTCAACCCATGCATTTAAAAGCGTTCTTATATTTTTCTTTTTCATTTTTTTCTTTCTATTGACTATTTTTTTCTAAAATTGATAAGTGGAGTTATGAAAATTTATCCTGAAATTAACAGAGAAGTCCCTGAATTCACCTGAAATTAACACTGAAGTTACTATGTATGCAAATTTTTACCCTGAAATTAACACTGAAGTTAATATATATATATGCGACAAAGTTATTTATATTATATGCAAATTCAACCTGAAATTAACAGTGAAGTTACTATAATGTGGATTTACATTGGAAGAGACGGTGACATCATTTATATGTTGATTTACGCTGAAAGAAACGGTGATGTCATTTATATACGTGGATTTACGCTGAAAGAGACGGTGACGTCATTTATTACGTTGATTTACGCTGAAAGAGACGGTGACGTCATTTATATACGTGGTTTTACGCTGAAAGAGACCGTGATGGTTTATATATATACCAAATTAATTCTGTTTAAATTGTACAAAACAAATGAACGGGACGTCACTAATTTTTTTTAATGCTGCCTACAGATACATCGTATGATACGTATCTAGTAGAAGGTTGCAAGCCCTTGTTAAAGCAGAGGAAATTATTTTAGTATTTATAGCAACAGTTTACACATTTTATATAACCATACCTAGAAGTTACTGGGCCCAAAGAAAATTAAGAAAGGTTACATCTGAATTGGGGAGCAGTGCCCTAAATGTTTAATGTGCTGAGAAGGTTGATTCCGATTTACTGCATCCGTGGCTTGGATGGTTTGAAACCTCGCCTCTCTCACTGCGAGTTGGAATAAATAAGAAAGCGTGTCCTTTCAGATGGGCAGAAGGTATACACTACTATTTCTACCCAGAAAAAAGTGGTGTGCCCCCACCATGGATGATATCTATCATCATATATGGCCTAACATGTGCTAAAAATGATGTAAATCATTCAAACAACCAGCCAACCGATTTACTGAACCACCAGGTTCATGTTGATGACCCTCATGTTACGGATGTTGCCAGCTATCCGTCAGATGACTCCCATCAGCCAACTCACATCTAAATGATTTCATGCTTAAATGTTATATTAATTGCATATATAAAATTATGTATTTATTAGGCACATATTTTTATTTGCTTTATATTATAAGCACAACAAATAATAGGCGTCAGGGTTGTCATTAGTAGCCAATTGCCGATCAAAATTATCAGTTATCATCAGTTATTTTTGCCTTAACTTGTATTTGCAATATGTGACAATAACTTCCTTGATCCCTCGTCAAATCGTTTGGAATTCAAAATGAATCCCTGTTGCCAGGGCTAAATCTAGTTTAACTACTTTGCTGTGAAATTAGGAACTTCAGTTTAATTTTTTAGTTCATTTGCTCTTAGTACAAACATGTACCACTTCTATGGTGTAATCGGTAAACACGTCTACCCTTTTAGGGTAGAAGACCCAGGTTCAAATCCTGGTGGGAGTAAAAATTTGTTTGGAAAAAGAGCTGGATTAAGCATTTCTTTAAGTATTTCTAACTTTTGAATTTAATTCAATGTAATCAAATTCAATTTAAACAATCGAATATCATAAGTTACAGCATGTCTGGAAACGACCACGAGGGAAAGAAGCTATTACAAGACAATGGCCCATTTAGCAATAAAATCTTTCATGAGGCCCTCTTTTCTTCTTTGAAAGCCGTTTTCCTCTTTTGGATTTGCAATAATGAGCCTCTTATAAAATAGTATACCTAATATTGTAATGCATTGAATGCTCTTAGAAGACAGTGGCCCAGTTAGTAAAATTATCTTCCCTGAGCCCCTCTTTTCAATTCATCATCTTTAAGGCCCTATTATATTGCCCTTTGGTCTTAAAATGAAAAACAATGTTATTTAGCTACCATAATAGGTCTTTTTTAAATATGTTTACCATATATTTACAAAAATCTTCCCTGAGGCCCTCTTTTGTCCATATTCTTCTCTTTTTGCTATGACCTTTGCCCTTTAAATCTTGGTAGCCAAACAGAGACTAACGAGTTGTCGTTTTAGCGCAGGATGAAACCTAACATGTAACAACGTTTTCAATACGTTTACGCATCCATAAACTCTTCTACCTACATTCTTTTCTTTCACGACTGTTATTATATTTATTATCTCATTTTAACCGGGTGTGTCTTTAATTGAAATGTTGAAAAATAATAGCTCCGTCGTTTCACTAGGCGCTTCAGAGAGCTGAGATCAATGCCAAGAATGGAAGTTTATAACAATTATGTAAATATATATCCATTTTTAGATATCATACAGTAGCTTTTTTCAGGTTTAATCTTCATTATTGTGATCTTTATTTTTTCAAATTGACTACTGTTCGCATTTAGGCAAAATAAAAAAAAAGTTAAAAAATCAAAAGAAAAAAAAAGAGACAAAAAATGTGAAATACGGTATACAAAATGCAAAGTCTTATTATGAAGGACTAGTGCTAGGTTATGTGGAAAAAAAGCAATAATAAATGTATGAATTGAATTGAAACGAATGTTGTTTAACGGCTTATCAACACAGTTTCATTTTTTAGATGATGCCTTAAATTAGGAATGAATTTAATTGAGAGTTATTTAGAGCTTCCACAGAGAGAGGGGAAGGATACATAGGAATCCTGGAACCGTGCCCTACTTTTTATTATCAAATTAATAGATTCCTATGGTTCTTTAACGTGCTCGGAGGATAGACCGATACACGGTACTGCCCGGTTTACGTCCCCATCCGACGGAAGAGGCTAAGGGAAAGTGTCTTGGTCAAGAACACACCGACGAAACTCAGTGGCGCCACGGAGGATTGAACCCGGGGCCTCCGGTTACAAATCCGCCGCGCTACCGACTGCGCAAGCCAGCACTAAAGAATATTTTTTGTTTCAAAACCCAGTGTAAAACCCACATTGTCAATACATACAGACATGCTTTACACAGATAATTTTAATGTTATAGTATCAAAAATAAACATTGTTTCATGCTACACTGATTTTTTCTCATATTTTGTTTTTGGAAAGAGAAAAAAACAATAACCCATTATGGCCATACTGTGTAATAATCTGTATATAAATCCATTATCAAAGGACAATGTTTTAGGATAGTTTTAAAGGATTAATATACAAAACTTCGAAAATTATTATTTTTTCTATAAAACACAACAAGAAGGTTGATTAAGGAAGATCAAAATATAAGCAAGGGTATGTTATTTCTAATTAGTAAGCTAAGCTTTGCATGTCCCAGAATGAAAACATTAAGTTTATTTGCTACAGTTTGATACTGGAAAAATCAACTAAGTAAATTATCTCTATACTCCAGTTCCACAGATAGCAAGGTACTGACTCCACATGGTTTCAAACTTATTCATTTTTAAGTTTTTATATGTGATTAGTTTCTCAACTTTGTACAAAGATATTATCTCTGTTTTAAAAAGGTTAAGCTGTGGAATTTGACGTTGCATCTTGTTTCGATAAATGTAAAGTTTTGCTTGCATGATGATTTTGCTCAAAACAGTATTAAATTTACTATTTCCAAATAAAAATATCTGTTTCTGTTAAGTTACGAATGCTGTATTGTGTATTGCCATTTTCTGTAAGATAAGTTTGAAGTTTTGACCAGAATTCTTTTACTGTTCCACAGTTCCAAAACAGATGTTGGATAGTTTCAGGTGTATTTTTGCAAAAGCTGCACATATAGTTATTAATAATATTCATTTTAGATAAAAGGTAATTTGTTCCAAGTATCCTATGGTTGATTCTAAATTGAACCAAGGTAACTTAGGATCTTTTGTTATTTTATAAGGTAAGGCATATAATCTTTCAAATTCAAAGTTTGGAACACTAACTACTTCATTTTTCCATTTACTTAATGCTTTGGGATATACATTATTTCTAATCATGATGTCATATATGTTTCGACAGCCTTTCTCATTTTGTAGAATTAAGGATAGTATTAGTGGACGAATAGGGTTTGCCTGTTACAGGCTAGATGCACAATATTCAGGTTTGCCAAATAATTCCTGACAGCAGTTATAATACCTTGACATATTCAAGAAAATTGGACTGTATATTATAGTGTTCATTCAATTCTATGTATGAATAAAGATTTCCATTTTTGTTTAAAATGTCATTGATAAAAGTTTTTCCTCCTGTAAACCATTTTTTGTAAAACACACTAGAGCCTCCAATTGAAATTTAAACATTTTAAAAATGTTTGATGCTTCTAGAAGCCCTTATAAAATAAATACATTTGATGTAATCATTGATCACATAGTAATAGTGTTAAATAAACTATTTACATATTGTTTATATTAAATATATAATATCTGGAATGTTTTCACTAGATGATATATGTATAAGATCTATATCTTGCAATAAACTAACCCTCATGTCAAAGGTGTATCCTAATGTCTGTGGATTTGAGAAAAAATATATACTTGCAGACCATATAAGCGTAATTTAACAATATATCAAGTACCATGGACGTCAGTATGGACTTCATGAGTCATATCTTTCTTTGTTTAGAGTTTTATTAATTGATTTACTGATACAATATCAAGTTCATATATGCATGCAGCTGACATATCACTCTCGACTGACAAAACGGTAAACAATCACTCCCATAATATGATATAATCATAATTACAATGTCTCTTCCTCCTTTCCCTTCAATTCAACCGTAATATTAAAGTATACTCAGAGTATATTTGGAAAACTCAACAAATGCTTCCAAACTATCAGTCATTATATGGAACGAACTGTTTGGGACCGAACGAACTGTTTGGGGCCGAAACGTCTTGATTTCAACGACACATATTTGGGGATTTATTTTGTTAAAAAATATAATTTATCGGTTATAGCAATAAAATATCAAGAAATTGATAAAAATCACTCACAAATCTGCAATATTTTCATCAATACAACATTATATAAAAGAGCACTATTTTGCGGAGAGCTACAATCGAAAACCGAACTAAATTCATCATTTTGCTTCCAAAAACCATTGAGCGGCACCTAGTACTCTCCGAGCCACTATTACCGAGTACGGAAATTGGCGAAGAGTTCCGATTGGTACCGACTACTACAATCGGAACTCTTCGCCAATTTCCGTACTCGGTAATAGTGGCTCGGAGAGTACTAGGTGCCGCTCAATGGTTTTTGGAAGCAAAATGATGAAATTGGTTCGGTTTTCGATTGTAGCTCTCCGCAAAATAGTGCTCTTTTATATAATGTTGTATTGATGAAAATATTGCAGATGTGTGAGTGATTTTTATCAATTTCTTGATATTTTATTGCTATGACCGATAAATTATACTTTTTAACAAAATAAATCCCCAAATATGTGTAGTTGAAATCAAGACGTTTCGGCCCCAAACAGTTCGTTCGGTCCCAAACAGTTCGTTTCATATAATGACTGATAGTTTGGAAGCATTTGTTGAGTTTTCCAAATATATACTATAATATTACGGTTGAATTGAAGGGAAAGGAGGAAGGGACATTGTAATTATGATTATATCATATTATGGGAGTGATTGTTTACCGTTTTGTCAGTCGAGAGTGATATGTCAGCTGCATGCATATACGAACTTGATATTGTATCAGTAAATCAATTAATAAAACTCTAAACAAAGAAAGATATGACTCATGAAGTCCATACTGACGTCCATGGTACTTGATATATTGTTAAATTACGCTTATATGGTCTGCAAGTATATATTTTTTCTCCAATCCACAGACATTAGGGTACACCTTTGACATGAGGGTTAGTTTATTGCAAGATATAGATCTTATACATATAATCATCTAGTGAAAACATTCCAGATATCATATATTTAATATAAACAATATGAAAATAGTTTATTTAACATTATTACTGTGTGATCAATGATTACATCAAATGTATTAATTTTATTTTATAAGGGCTTCTAGAAGCATCAAACATTTTTAAAATGTTTAAATTGCAATCGGAGGCTCTAGTGTGTTTTACAAAATATGGTTTACAGGAGGAATAACTTTTATCAATGACATTTTAAACACAAATGGAAATCTTTATTCATACATAGAATTGAATGAACACTATAATATACAGTCCAATTTTCTTGAATATGAAGGTATTATAACTGCTGTCAGGAATTATTTGGCAAACTTGAATATTGTGCATCTAGCCTGTAACAGCCAAACCGGAAACCCTATTCGTCCACTTATACTATCCTTAATTCTACAAAATGAGAAAGGCTGTCGAAACATATATGACATCATGATTAGAAATAATGTATATCCCAAAGCATTAAGTAAATGGAAAAATGAAGTAGTTAGTGTTCCAAACTTTGAATTTGAAAGATTATATGCCTTACCTTATAAAATAACAAAAGATCCTAAGTTACCTTGGTTCAATTTAGAATCAACCATAGGATACTTGGAACAAATTACCTTTTATCTAAAATGAATATTATTAATAACGATATGTGCAGCTTTTGCAAAAATACACCTGAAACTATCCAACATCTGTTTTGGAACTGTGGAACAGTAAAAGAATTCTGGTCAAAACTTCAAACTTATCTTACAGAAAAATGCAATACAGCATTCGTAACTTTAACAGAAACAGATATTTTTATTTGGAAATAGTAAATTTAATACTGTTTTGAGCAAAATCATCATGCAAGCAGAACTTTACATTTATCAAAACAAGATCAACGTCAAATTCCACAGCTTAACCTTTTTAAAACGTATATAATATCTTTGTACAAAGTTGAAAAACTAATCGCATATAAAAACTTAAAAATGAGTAAGTTTGAAACCATGTGGAGTCAATACCTTGCTATCTGTGGAACTGGAGTATAGAGATAATTTACTTAGTTGATTTTTCCAGTATCAAACTGTAGCAAATAAACTTAATATTTTCATTCTGGGACATGCAAAGCTTAGCTTACTAATTAGAAATAACATACCCCTGCTTATATCTTGATCTTCCTTAATCAACCTTCTTGTTGTTTTTTATAGAAAAAATAATAATTTTAGAAGTTGTGTATATTAATCCTTTAAAACTATCCTAAAACATTGTTCTTTGATAGTGGATTTATATACAGATTTATTACACAGTATGGGTTATTGTTTTTTTCTCTTTCCAAAAACCAAAATATGAGAAAAAATCAGTGTAGCATGAAACAGTGTTTATTTTTGATACTATAACATTAAAATGATCTGTGAAAAGCAAGTCTGTATGTATTGACAATGTGGGTTTTACACTGTGTTTTGAAACAAAAAATATTCTTTAGGGCTGGCTTGCGCAGTCGGTAGCGCGGCGGATTTGTAACCGGAGGCCCCGGGTTCAATCCTCCGTGGCGCCACTGAGTTTCGTCGGTGTGTTCTTGACCAAGACACTTTCCCTTAGCCTCGTCCGTCAGATGGGGACGTAAACCGGGCAGTACCGTGTATCGGTCTATCCTCCGAGCACGTTAAAGAACCATAGGAATTTATTTGATAATAAAGAGTAGGGCATGGTTTCCGGATTCCTATGTATCCTTCCCCTCTCTCTGGGGCAGCTCTAAATAACCTATACTGTGTTGATGAGCCGTTAAACAACATTCGTTTCAATTCAGTTTATACATTTATTATTGTTTTTTTCCACATAACCTAGCACTAGTCCTTCATAATAAGACTTTGCATTTTGTAAACCGTATTTCACATTTTTTGTCTCTTTTTTTTTCTTTTGATTTTTTAACTTTTTTTTAATTTTGCCTAAATGCGAACAGTAGTCAATATGAAAAAATAAAGATCACAATAATGAAGATTAAACCTGAAAAAAGCTACTGTAGTCTGTATGATATCTAAAAATGGATATATATTTACATAATTGTTATAAACTTCCATTCTTGGCATTGATCTCAGCTCTCTGAAGCGTCCAGTGAAACGACGGAGCTATTATTTTTCAACATTTCAATTAAAGACACACCCGGTTAAAATGAGATACCGGTAATAAATATAATAACAGTCGTGAAAGAAAAGAGTGTAGTTAGAAGAGTTTATGGATGTGTAAACCTCTTGAAAACTGGTCGACATCACATGTTAGGTTTCATCCTGCGCTAAAACGACCACTCGTTAGTCTCTGTTTGGCTACCAAGATTTAAAGGGCAAAGGTCATAGCAAAAAGAGAAGAATATGGACAAAAGAGGGCCTCAGGGAAGATTTTTGTAAATATATGGTAAACATATTTAAAAAAGACCTATTATTGTAGCAAAATAACATTGTTTTTCATTTTAAGACCAAAGGGTAATATAATAGGGCCTTAAAGATGATGAATTGAAAAGAGGGTCTCAGGGAAGATAATTTTACTAACTGGGCCACTGTCTTCTAAGAGCATTCAATGCATTACAATATAAGGTAAAATATTTTATAAGAGGCTCATTATTGCAAAACCAAAAGAGGGAAACGGCTTTCAAAGACGAAAAGAGGGCCTCATGAAAGATTTTATTGCTAAATGGGCCATTGTCTTGTAATAGCTTCTTTCCCTCATGGTCGTTTCCAGACATGCTGTAACTTATGATATTCAATTGAATTTGAATACATTGAATTAAATTCAAAATTTAGAAATACTTAAAGAAATGCTTAATCCAGCTCTTTTTCAAAACAAATTTTTACTCCCACCAGGAATTGAACCTGGGTCTTCTACCCTAAAAGGGTAGACGTGTTTACCGATTATACCATAGAAGTGCTACATGTTTTTACTAAGAGCAAAATTTAATGAACTAAAAAATTAAACTGAAGTTTCTAATTTCACAGCCAAGTAGTTAAACTAGATTAAACTTGAATTACAAACAATTTGACGAGGGATCAACGAAGTCAGTGTCACATATTGCAAATACAAGTTAAGGCAAAACTTACTGATGATTACACCATTTTAACCGATAATTTTGATCGGCAATTGGCTACTAATGACAACCCTGACGCCTATATGTTGTGCTTATAATATAAAGCAAATATAAATATGTGCCTAAATACATAATTTTATATATGTAATTAATATAACATTTAAGCATGAAATGATTTAGATGTGGGTTGGCTGATGGGAGTCATCTGACGGATAGCTGGCAACATCCGTTAGATGAGGGTCATCAACACGAACCTGGTGGTTCAGTAAATCGGTTTGCTGGTTGTTTGAATGATTTACGTAATTTTTAGCACATGTTAGGCCATATATTGTCATCAATATCATCCATGGTGGGGGCACACCACTTTTTCCTGGGTAGAAATAGTAGTCACTACTAGTGTATACCTTCTGCCCATCTGAAAGGACACGCTTTTTTATTTATTCCAACCCGCAGTGAGAGAGGCGAGGTTTCAAACCATCCAAGCCACGGATGCAGTAAATCGGAATCAACCTTCTCAGCACATTAAACATTTAGGGCACTGCTCCCCGATTCAGATGTAACCTTTCTTAATTTTTTTGGGCCCATTAACTTCTAGGTATGGTTATATAAAATGTGTAACCTGTTGCTATAAATACTAAAATAATTTCCTCTGCTTTAACAAGGGCTTGCAACCTTCTACTAGATACGTATCATACGATGTATCTGTAGACTGTAGGCAGCATTAAAAAAAAATAGTGACTGTCCCGTTCATTTGTTTTGTACAATTTAAACAGAATTAATTTGGTGCATATAGTATATATAAACCATCACGGTCTCTTTCAGCGTAAATCCACGTATATAAATGATGTCACAGTCTCTTTCAGCGTAAATCCACGTATATAAATGACGTCACCGTCTCTTTCGGCTTAAATCCATGTAATAAATGACGTCACTGTCTCTTTCAGCGTAAATCCACGTATATAAATGACGTCACCGTTTCTTTCAGCGTAAATGAACATATAAATGATGTCACCGTCTCTTCCAGTGTAAATCCACATATAGTAACTTCACTGTTAATTTCAGGTTGAATTTGCATATATTAACTTCACTGTTTAATATTTCTAGGGTAAATTCGCCGCATATATATATATTAACTTCAGTGTTAATTTCAGGGTAAAAATTTGCATATATAGTAACTTCAGTGTTAATTTCAGGTGAATTCAGGGACTTCTCTGTTAATTTCAGGATAAATTTGCATATATAGTAACTTCACTTATCAATTTTAGAAAAAAAAAAGGCAATAGAAAGAAAAAAATGAAAAAGAAAAATATAAGAATGCTTTTAAATGCATGGGTTGACATTAGTTACTAGATAGAATTATGAAATGAATGTTTTACTGCATTTTTTCTCAATTTTAAAAAAACCACGCTTGCGACGGTATGGGTTATGTTCCTAAAATATATAAAAAAATCCACATATATAAATGATGTTGCTGATCCTTCAGTGTAAATCCACATAACAACGTCACTGTCGCTTTTAGCGTAAATCTGCATGTTTAAAATCTTCACTGTCAATTTCCGGATAAATCCATACGTATAAATAATTTCATATCAGAGTGTTCAACTTTTCTTCGTTGTTCTATCATAGGTTTCAATCTATAAGCAACAGACAGTACTATGCAAAAACAATTTGCATTATGCTATTCTTATAATGAAGCTTAATGATTAAGTAAATGCAATTTATGTAGAAAAACTAAAGGAACGACGCGAGTTTTACAAAATCAAGATTGCCGTGTGTCCCTTTTAATAAAACCGAAATATTTCTCGTTCCTATACTACCGGATTCACCGAGTTAATTTAAAACCAATACATTTATTGACGTGAAATGTAAACGATAGTATTTATAATCTTTCCAGTGAAGATCGTATTTCGAAATACCTGATGTTGTTGCAATATGTTTTGTGTCATGTACAAAACTCGGACAATCCCGTCATTCTTCGAAATCCCGCTGCGAATGTCGATGTTTTGTGTCATGTATATAGTACGGTGCGTGTCGTAACTGAAGTAAAACGTAGTTTTATTATTTATATTTCGGTAATGTAATGCGTAAATAATTGTTTCTTTATGTACTGTTTGCTTATTAATTCCATAATAAGGAATGTATGTTTATAATATTTTGAATTATTATTTCAGTTATTATCAAGGAATGTACAAGTGGAAAGTTGGTCTTATCCTCAAAGTGATAACGACACAATTATATCAGTAAGCAATAGTATATATCCAACGTTTAAAGGGACACACGGCAATCTTGAAGTATTTGAAATGGTGTCTCGTTAAGGGACAATTTCCTTTTAAGAAAATACTATTGACATTTCTGCTCAAACCGAAGCTGGAGGGCGTGAACGCTAGTTTTTACCGAAGCGGTTCATGAACAATCAAACCGAGACTATAATATTTGTTTATATTTATCGTGTTCGGCGATTTCCAAATTTCTTCTTTCATACACTTTTTACAGAAGGAAAGTAAGAACTTCAAAAGTATCGACTTATAACACAAATGTAACACTTATACATTAATTTTAAGACAATAGCTTTAAAACTAAATTACAATACATTGAGCGTTGGTGTACTTTTATGCGCAACTCCATAGAAATTTATAAGAATTAAATCAAAACAGCTGATTATAATTAAACAAAATATATCAATAGTATCATACTGGCTATTACAACTGTAATTTTATATATTATTTTCATTTTGTAATTATTGTTGGCTCATCAACACATTAGCAACCTCAGAGAGAGGAAAAGGATATATATGAATCAAAGAACCTGAGCTATGCTTGCTAACTAATACATTCCTATGGTTCTTTTAATGTGCTCTGAGGGATTCCAATACATGGGACTGCCCAGTGAGTTACGGACGAGGCCAAGAGAAATTCTTGCCCAAGAACACACCAGTGGCGCCGGTGAGGCTTGAGTCCCTAGTCCTCCGGATTTCACACATTCTGTAGTCAATACAATAGCTGTTTTTTAACACAGATTTTGAAGGTGGAGTTAGTAATGGATAGTGGTGGATATTCAAGCGATTCGGGACGATATACTGTATACAGGTAAGGGTTTAGCTGAAGTCGTTCCTTGACATAGAGTGCAGTCTGATTTATTTGCCACTCGTTAGGGTCATCCGATGAGAAGCTCTGATCTGACTGGAAGAGCTTACTTGGATATTTCTTCACGTTTACCCTTTTTAATATTGTTAATGTCTACCCTAACCCTACAACAAACCCAAAACCTAACCACAAAATGTAGACTACCTATGTTAAGGACTATTGGTCAGCCATCTTTGAAAAAAAAATCCAAAAAGGATGGGATATGATTAATTGAAATTTTCATCCAAATGAATATTATAGGCATGAACATTGTCAATGATATAATAAATTACATTAATGCAACACTGTTGATGTGAACATAATATCAGAAACAATATTTATTTGGCAGAAATAGTACCCTTTATATTCGAAAAGTTTGACGCAAGTTTACTCTAAGATGTTTTTTTTTTATGTTAAATAAATGTGTCCATAGAATTGTCCGTTTATCTAAAAATGGCACACGAGACATCATTTCTAAAGTAAGTAAGCCATGTTATCACATCATCCAAAATTCGAAGTACACCATTGTTTAAAAATGAAGATTTTCTTTATACGCCATGTGCCTCCAACACACGCACATCATACACATGAAAAGCATGCAGGTGAATTGTAAATTGAAACATGCTGTATTTTGAAACATTCGGATAAACAGGTAATTTGATTCTATTCATATGTTATTATTTAGTTTGTGCTGTTTTTATAGGAATATAATAATAAATTACTCTTATGTTGCCATGTTTCTATTCACAACAGGCACTCAGTTGTGTTTAATACATCCAAAAATATAGTTGCCATTTATATTAGTTTGATAATTAGAATCCGTCAGTGCCACTATACTATAGCATTGAGATTATTTTGAAAGTACACGCCATTGAAAAAATAGCTTCTTTTTTTTACAATGATTGACTTTGAAATGTGGATGATGTGATAACATGGATATTTAATTTAGAAATGATGTCTCGTGTGCCATTTTTAGATAAATGGACAATTCTATGGACAAACTTATTTAACATAAAAACAAAACATCTTACAGTAAACGTGCGTTAAAACTTTTCGAATATAAAGGGCACTATTTCTGCCAAATAAATATTGTTTCTGATATTATGTTACCATCAATAGTGTTGCATTAATGTCATCTATTATATCATTGACAATGTTCATGCCTATAATATGCATTTGGATGAAAATTTCAATTAATCATACCCCATTCATTTTGGATTTTTTTTCAAAGATGGCTGACCAGTAGTCCTTAAGAGACCAATTAAGCTCTTCCGGATAGTTGTCTCTTGTTATAGGTTTGCCTTTGATCCATACCGTACATTCGCTCTACTTGGAGCTGTCATCAGTGATGACACCATACCTACAAATATCCTTTGAGTATTACATAATTTGTATTAGAATGACCAAACATTGCATAATGTGTTTTCCATATGGTTTACGAATAAATATTACTTATTGAAATATGAATACTTTCATGAACAAATTAAAACATACATGTTAACAGTTATTTCTTGACCATATATTATTGTTATCAAGTTGTATCTTTCAGCAATGTGGTTGGGTGTTTCACTATAGGCTGTTTACTGGTACTGGGGTGCATGTGTTGTCGGAAATGGAAAGAAAAGATAATACAAGAAGAAAACAACAGACATATTTTGCCAACTGCCAGCGGGATGACAACACCATCGACAAATTAGACTACATAAACAGTCGTCTCTGGAGAAAACACAGGATTCTCAGATCCACCGCCTTCATATTATTCTGTAGCGAATAACAATGAGGCTACAAACATCAGACGCGATATCTTTAAATCTCTGCTACGCCCCTCATATAGGCAGGCTTCGGTCGATAATGAAGCAAAGAACGAACATGGTGAAACACAAGATATATCATATGTACATAGAACTGAGTCGGACAAGGCAGTAGCAGTGGTACATCATGAGAATATATGGACTATACTGACGAGATAAAGAAACGCCTCATCGGGAATTTCCGCTATAATTTGTATGTACACTATGCTGCTGTTAATCGAATGGTACATGGCTAGGTAAGACCTTTCTTTTCGGAAAAAATACTAAAACAACACAAAACACAGCAAATAGTATTTCTTCAAAGTTTGATTATTGGCAGAGTATCTGTTTGGCTCAAGCATGTGAGCAAACTTAGGATGCAAATTTCTGCAAACTCTTTACGTTAAATACAGTACTAAAATAGTCATTTTTTCAAAGAGGAACTTCAATATTTATGAATTTCTTGTTATAAAGTGTACTTTGATTAAAACGTCTACAACATCACAGTTGTGTTCTTTCTCTAACCAACTGCAACTTTGTTTTACAAAACATCTTGGGATTTCTTTGGAATATTATGTGGCATTAAGTGTGCGGTATATACAATATTTAGCGGAAATTCCCGATGAGGCGTTTCTTTATCTCGTCAGTATACTTCTGAACGAAGAGAACAACCATCTAAATGTCATGATACATTAAATTTGAAACGGTAAGGGACAATACCAATGAACAAATCCGGACAAATGCTATTTTAAAAGCCAGAACCCGACAGTAAATGTTTTGTGATTAACTGCACTATGCATTAATTGAAATACAAAGTGTAGGTTAGCGTATTATGTCAAGTTCGTGATTGAACTGCGACGTAAAAGTGCAATAATTCCGTATTGTTTTTATCACATAACTTATGACATGGGAGAGGAGAAACACCATTCTATGTGTGTGTGTGTGTGTGTGTGTGTGTGTGTGTGGTTCTAAGGTTTATAGTCTCTCCGCCAACATTCATTCTACATTTACAATATACAACTAGTTATATAACTATACAAATAAGCCTATTACGCGCTGTCAAAACAAAATCGATAATGAATATGATCCAATTCCACGGTTTATGTCGGTTTCGCGTGTAAAAGCGACAGGCAAAATGCAATAAAAGTCGTTATGTGAGTAATGTGATAAATAGAATCTAACATTCGTTTTCATTCATTATTGAATTTATTAAATTCGTTAGCAAAAATGATATAATGCTCGGCAAGAGCCTCGCTTTATATCATTTTGCCAACTCGTTTAATAAATTCAATAATGAGTACTCATGTAAGATCCTCTATAAGTATTATTATTATATAGAGGATATTTGTTGGTTTGGAGTGAATATAGGATTTATTTTCATCGAGAAGTGAGAAAACTTATATTTTCACTCGTGCTTTTTCACGAGTGCTGTAGCACGAGTGAAAATATAAGTTTTCTCACTTCGAGATGAAAACAAATCCTGTATTCACGACAAACCAGCAATATTCCATTTAGTATATACTTTTCATCATGCAACACTACCAAACTGTTTCAAACAGAAAATACGTTTCGTTCCGACAGTTCCCCTTTAACGTATTCGCGGATAAATATAGTAACGCCAGCGCGTGAGGCGATTTACATATATTTAGTGCGAATAGCATATAGTTCTAAACTTTGACACGAAGTATGACTGTTATAAGCAAATGTAGAAAAAAGTAGTTCCATTTCTTCCTGGCAGTGAGAATAGAAGTTCTTATATTCTCACTGTGAAAATATAAACAATGAGAATATAAGGTTTATTCTAACCATACAGTCCACTATTTCCCTGGGGAGTATATAATAAACATATTTAAATTATAGTTTCATCCTCTGTTTGCCATTAAGACAAAATTCAACTAGTAACTTAATAATATGGATATATTTTTGTTATATATATATTTCTTTACCCAAAAATGATATCAATGTGTTGAATAAATGACAATTAAGACACTCTGAAAGCTTTTTAGCAAAATAGTATGCTAACTGACGTTATTTGAAATTTTCTTAACTTCTACCGTTACAGCAGCAATTACATGAAAAAAAAACACTATCAAAACACTATTTTGGCTGTAAAAAATATATTTCTCAGCATATTTCTATGGTGGCCCGTTTAGGACTTAGTATCTCGAGTTTTCGACTTACTTATCTCGAGCATTCGACTTACTATCTCGAGCGCTCGACTTACTTATCTCGAGTACTCGACTTACTATCTCGAGCTCACGACTTAGTAGTATATCGAGCGCACGATTTACCATCTCGAGAGCTCGACTTACTATCTCGAGCGCTCGATTTACTGGTAAGTCGAGTGCTCGATATGTAAGTCGAGCGCTCGAGATACTAAGTCGTGCGCTCGAGATAGTAAGTCGTGCGCTCGAGATACTAAGTCGAGCGCTCGAGATAATACTAAGTTCAGCGTTCGAGATAGTAAGTCGAGCGATCGAGATAAAAATAAAAAGTGTGTGTCCTAACCGGGGCAAACGGGCCACCGTAGTCATCCACTCAATACAATAGACAAAAAGCAAAGGTACTATGTAGTTTGTATGTGTTTATTTATTATGCTTATAATAATCTACGGTAGCCCGATGAGTACACACACTTTTTATTTTTATCTCGAGCCCTGGACTTAGTATCTCGAGTACTCGACTTAGTCTCGACTTAGTAACTCGTGCGCTCGAATAGGTATCTCGAGTGCTCGACTTACTATCTCGAGTGCTCGATTTAGTAGTATCTCGTGCGCTCGACTTAGTATCTCGAGCACTCGACTTGATATCTTGAGCGCTCGACTTAGTATCTCGAGCGCTCGACTTACTATCTCGAGTGCTCGACTTAGTAGTATCTCCAGCGCTCGACTTACTATCTCGAGCGCTCGACTTAGTATCTCGGGCACTCGAGATACTAAGTCAAGCGGTCGAGATACTACTAAGTCAAACGCTCGAGATAGTAAGTGGAGCGCTCGAGATAGTAAGTGGAGCGATCGAGAATAGTAAGTCGAGCGCTCGAGATACTAAGTCGAGCGCTCGAGATACCTAATTCGAACACTCTGGCTACACAGTCGAGCGCTCGAGATAAAAAATAAAATGTGCGTGTCCTAAACGGGCCACCGTTAATGACTATGGTGTTCACTCAGATTGATTCAAGCACTGCAACTTTTTCATGGTCAAACATTTTCTGTAAATGTTTAAAACTTAAGTTGATTTAAAAAAGCGAAGTAAGTCGAGTGAACACAATCCAAAAAGCACAGATGCGTGTAAATAAAAACACCTAGCCATTGTTGCATATATTGGTAAGATTTGTTGTTGATGTCGAGTGTTTAAAAAATAATAGAATATAATGTCATCCCAACATCTTAAATGGAAGATGGTAGTAACCTGTGAATTACCTCCCTTTTAGCCTTACCAGCAGTCGCAGGTCCTGTTATTTGATCTCTTTTGTGTTTTCTTTGTATTACAATTCGATAGTATGTCTTTTATTACAATTCGATAGTATGTCTTGTATTACAATTCGATAGTATGTCTTGTATTACAATTCGATAGTATGTCTTGCATGAATAAGTAGCATTCCTAAAAGTATGACTACTTTCAAAACTGTTTTCATTTGTTTCGCCTTATTCTATCATAGGATTACATATATTATTGGTGCAGTATCATCAACAGTTGATAATACGCAAAAACAATTCGCTTTATACTATTTTTATAATTAAAGTTAATAAATTATGTATAAACAACTAACGGGACGCCGTGAGTTTTTTTAAAAATCTAAATTGCTAGTGTCCCTTTAAAACTCCCTTATTAGGCTCTGTATACAATTACATCCGTTGCTATCATAACTATGAGACGATTAAAGCGATCTTTCTTGATTTACGGAACAAAAAATGTTTAGCAAGACTTTTCAGGGACATAGATTGAACAAATGAACATTGATCTAATTCCTTGTAGATATGAGATATGCTACATAGGTAGTGATGTTATTTTAAAAAATATGTGTTATTTTATTTTTTTCTAAGCAAACTTCCCATATATTAAAAACAACTTATTTCATTATACAAACGTATTGCTTTGAACACATTTAATGTTTGGCATGACAAGAATTGCCCATTCTGTCATTGTTGAAAAGCCGCTGAAAATAGTAATTACCTCGCTTTTCATTGAAATGAGAACGATTTTCGATAACCTATAAAAGTATGTTCCCATCATATTTACTTTATTTTGTGTTACCGACTTTGTTTACAAATGACTTCGTAGCATTATTATTGGTCATATTTATGTCACTTAATCATTGACCACGAACATACACGGCTTTGTATCTCTTCTATGGAATAGACATGCATTTTATCTGCTTAATGTATTTGCTCAGTTTATATCGGGCCAGTTGAAGGACAGGTAAACCTAGCGAAAGTATTCGGTTACTAAAGAAACGGAAGTGCCACAAAACATAGCAAATCCTATACATCGTTATAAACTTGCAATTATAAAGCACATATTTAAAGTTAATCAAATAAACAGTGGTTCTAAAGTGGACAAAATATAGTCCATGTTAAAAGCATAAAACATGTAAAACATAATACAGTTTGAATAAAACCAACGACATTAGTTTTATTTCATTTCAGGCTAATGATACATTTATACATTAGTTAAAATAATCACAGTTTTGTAATCGAAGTATACGTTATCAAAATGATATCACATAGAATTTACCGCATATTATCACAATGTTTCTTATTACATATGCTAATATTTGAAGAAAATACAAAATAAACCCTTCTGTAAGAATGCC
Organism: Cyrtodaria siliqua; assembly: GCA_037043455.1. NCBI lineage: Eukaryota > Metazoa > Mollusca > Bivalvia > Adapedonta > Hiatellidae > Cyrtodaria > Cyrtodaria siliqua. The sequence continues at coordinate 4,638 of JAWPHD010022803.1, read as the reverse complement.
CAACCCATGCAATCAAGGTCGTGTTGTTGTAACATTATATACCCGCACAGATAAGATAACATAATATGTAGGTCAATGTTAATAAGTCGTTTTTTTGGCACATGTAAGAATGCAGGAGTTCAAGTTAACGGACGTTCAAGTTCGGTTAAATCGGTAAATCGACTGTTTATTTTCAAGCTTGACGGATATAATACTGACTGTGTGCCGAGTATATGCGTGTGTAGCACCGCTAAATGTGAAAACTTCAGCTAAATGTTAAAAATCTTTCGCTAAATGTAAAAAAACCTTCCTCTAAATGTAAAGACTTCCGCTAAATGTAAAAAAATTACTTAACGCTAAATGGTATTAATTTTAACATATAGCGTTTAGTGGAATCCGTTAACCGCTAAATGTTAAAAGTCACTAAAGTTGTCTGAAATATGTGATGGCATGAACAGTGTTGCTTTAATCGACTCAGTTGTTTGCAATAATTACATATTTATAAAAGAAACATTATTAAAATTCTTTTCATTGTCGGAAGCAGTTTTCTTGCCTCTATACGCCTTTGCATATATCAGTTTCCACAGGCAACACTTTAACTTTGGGAACATGTTGTATCTTTAGCTTATTTGCTCAAATGATAAAATTCGAATCATAAATGTGAGTCCATGATTTTATAACTTACTGTACATTTGTATCCACTGTTTTTTTTTGCATCCACTGTAAGGAACTTTTTCCAATAAAGCCTACATAGACACTACTTAGCCTCTTTGCTTAAACATGATAGGGATTACTTGTTATGCACTACCACCGAATTAAGAGGGGCATATAGTGTTGGCCATGTCCGTCTGTCAGTCCGAGTGCATCTATCTCCTACAATTTTCAACCGATTGTTTCGAATTTTACAGGATACTTGCCTATTAGGCTGTGAGCTAGTAGGAGAAACCCTCCCCCCCAAGGGGGAATTTTGTAGGGTATGATTTTCTGAAAGAACATACAGTAGGTTTCAAAATGAGACATGTGTGCCATCTGAGCGTTGGGGCTTTAGTGAGTTTTAGGGGAAAACGTTGCGTTTTTAGACAAAAATCGCCGAAATCTGGAATTATTTTTTAGAAAAATAATAAAATATATTAGAACCAATTTGAATTGATGGAATGTTTCTCGGAACGCATCTCTACATGTCCCAAAATATAATTTGTGGATCCGATGCTTAAATATTGAGATTTTGGGTAAAATTTTTAAAAAATTGAATAAAATCGCTGATTTCTGTAATACATTGGGGATAGTTTAACTAAAGCAATATTAAAAAATATCTAATACAATAGATAAAAGAAATTGTGTAACCTTTTTGGGCAGGGGCAAGGTCCAGTGATTCAGTAGAAAAAAGTCCCAAACCGCATGCATGATTGTTTGGAAATGCCTTAATTTTGGGGCGAAAAATGTGTATTTTTGTCAAAAATCGCGCCGGAATCTGGAGTTATTTTTGGAAATTTGGGTTTGAACATAAACTTATCAAACTGAAGCAATAGAATGTTGCACGGCATACATATTTTCAAGTTTTTCCTGACACATTATAACATATGAGCTCAAATATTGCATTTTTAGGGGGCAAAATGTTGGAAAAAATGACAAAAATCACTGATTTATTGGGGTAAAATATAGAAACAAAATTTAAATACAATTGAATAAGGGACACATTGTAACATTTTGATGGATAGACAAAGGTCCAAATTATTAAGGTAGAAAAAATTCCGAACCGTTATGATGCTTGAAAATGCCTTATTTTTAGAAGAAAAATGTGTATTCTGTCAAAAATCGACGGAATCTGGAATTATTTTTGAAAATAGTTTTAACATAAACTTATTAAATGAAGTTATATAATGTTTGCCACAGCATACATATTCAAGTGTTTTCTTGGCATCCTATATAACATATCTGCTGAAATCATGTGGAAAAAAGGACCAAAATCACTATTTCTGCAATCCATTGCGGTATTGGGGTTAAAATCTAAGAAAAAATATATAATTACTGGTAAATAGAAAATAGACTGTAAGCTAGTAGGAGGTAACCCTCACCCAAGTGGGAATTTTTGTACACCCTATTTTTCTGAAAGCCCATTATGTGGTAGAGCATTTTTGGAACATGTACGGTGTACCTAACTGGCGACTTGACTTTATCACGTTACCGGTTATTTCGAACATGATACATAGAGCTATATACAGTATACGTTATAAATAGAGAAATAGTGCTGTGAGCGACCGCTCTGCGTACGGCCACTGGGCCGACCCACAGATTTTGCGACACAACGGGACCGGTGGCCAGCTGTTGGCAAAGGTCCCCAGTTACATGTGGCACTCGGTCGCTAGTCCTATTAAGAGAAAGGCCTACCCGAGTTCGAGTTTTCGAACATGGCACATAGAGCTTATACAGTTATATAGAAGGATATGAGTGTTGAACAACCTTCGGCCAGATTGGCCGCTGGGCCGACACAGATTGGGTGACACAACGGGTTCTAGTGGGCAGCCGTCGGCAAAGGGTTCCCGCAACGCGTGGCATCAATCGCTAGGCTGTATCAGGGGGGATGCTACCCGAGTTCGGGTCTCGAACCTCGTAACTTACCTAGAGATTTATACAGTATAGTTATGTATTATAGAGGGAAATAGCATTGAGTAAAACATCGGCTGATGGCCGGCTGGACCGATCCACATATTTTATTGACACAAAGGGGACTGGTGGCCCAGTCGTCGCAAAGGTCGCCCACTATGCTTGGTACATGGTGTCTAGGCGCTTATCAGGGTGAGGGCTACCCGAGTTCGAGTCTCGAACATGGCACATATAGCTATATACAGTTATATAGAAGGATATGGCGTTGAACGAACCTTCGGCCGACGGCCGCTTGGGCCGACACAGATTGGGGTGACACAACGCAACGGGACTAGTGGGGCAGCCGTTGGCAAAGGTCCCTGCAACGCGTGGCATTCAATCGCTAGGCTGTATGAGTGGGGAGGCTACCCGAGGTTCTGGGTCTCGAACCTCGTAACTCACCTAGAGCTTTATACAGTATAGTTATATATGTTATAGGAGGAGAAATAGCGTTGATCGACCATCGGCCGATGGCCGCTGGACACATCCACATATTTTGTGACACAATCGGGACCGGTGGCCAGCCGTCGGCAAAGGTCCCCGCTATGCGTGGTACATGTTCCCCCTTTTCCCCTAGGTCTTAATCAAGGTGTTGGGCTACCCGAGTGTCGCGTACTTGAAAAGGTAACATAGAGTTACTAGTACAGGTTAAATAGAGGGGAAATAGCGTTTAACGACCTTCGGCCGATATGCCGCTCGGGCCCGACCCACATATTTTATTGAACACAACGGGACCAGGTGGCCGAGCCGTCGGCAACGTCCTCGCTAACGCGAGGCACTCGGGTCCCTAGGTCATATCAGGGGAAGGCTTCCTGTGTTTGTTGTCATCAAACATGCCACATAGAGCTATATAGTACAATAGCTTTGAACCGACCCGCAGCCCGACGGCCGCTGGGGCCTACCCACAGGTATTGTTCACCCCCCCCCATTGAAGGAACGGTGGTCAGCCAGGCTGGCAACGGTTCTCGCTATGCGTGGCACTCAATATCCTTAGGTCGTTTCAGTGGGATGGTTCCCGAGTTATGGGTCTCGAACATACGAACCTAGAGCTTATATACAGATATAGTTATATAGAGAGCAAATAGCCTCTGCGACCCAATGCCGATGGCGCTGCTGGGCCCGACCCACAGGGTTTGTGACTCAACGGCGTGTGCACCTCGGTCGCTAGACCGTATAAGGGGAGGGCTTACCTGAGTTTCGGTGGTGAGGGGGGGGGGGGGGTCTACAGCCAGCTCAAACACTTAGTAAATGGATGTTGTTGTCTTTGTTCAGGAGGTTCTTGTCAGTGCCATATTTATCAAATTCTCATAAGGTATCAGCTATTAGCAGTCAGGGCTTGTTTGAGCAAATAAAATGTCAGCCTGCCATGCACTCTTGGAAACATATGATGGGTCAATGGCAATATCGCCAGGTGAGGAATAGGGAATGTTCCATGTAGAAGAAAGACGGCACTTTTTTCTCTCATTGGCGATATGTCGTTGTAACATGTATGTTTCAATTACCTTTTTGAAGAGAACAATCCAGATTTCGTTTATGTTTTATTAAAAACGACATTTCCTCCAACAAAATAAAGCAGCATGTTACATCTTGCTGATGGGTTTTCTGGTATATTAATTGCACATTGGACGTGCAAAAATGTTTACTATATTTTGTATTCCCCATTATTTCTATGCACTTTTAATTGGTTTCCCATTACCTCTCAATGCATCTACAGAAATCGGGTATTTTAGTCCATTTTTTTTCAACATATTGCCCTAAAATATAAATACTTTGAGCATATATATTATATCTGATACAATAAATGACTGGATATGGCCTAGTGTGCAACATTTTATTGCTTCAAGTTTGACTATAAAGTTATGTTTCAAACTATTTCAAAATAGTAGGATAATTGGAGATCTCGCGTTGATTTTTTACGGAAATACACATTTTTCAGCCAGTGAAATATTAAGGCAATATTTTAAACATCATATGGTTCATGAATTTTTCTACTACTTAATATTGGAACCTTTGTCT
>JAWPHD010022802.1:0-23994 GCA_037043455.1 Cyrtodaria siliqua | reverse complement strand
GTTTGGAAATATTGATGTCCTAGAAAGAATTCAGCTCAAATTATATAAATACATTTTTAATCTGAAAAAACTACTCCCTCTTATATGATATATGGAGAGATTGGCACAACACCTTTATATGTAGATGTTAAAAACAGAGTTGTAGCATTCTGGTCAAAGCATATAGATAATATAAATGGCAATGACAGAAATAAATTATCATCCAGCATTTATTTATTAATGTATAATTTTTACAACTCAAACAAGGTCAAATCGGGGTGGAAGGACAATATTAAAAATATATTATGTAATTCTGGCTACTCCGGAAGTCTTTTACCAATTCTTAATGGCTAATTAAAGCTTCATATCAGCAACTAACATATATAAACTGTTTAAAACAGAATTTAAACAAAGTAAATATATACAATTACTACCCACTTATTTATTTTAAAACACAAATGGCATTTCGAACCAGAAATCACCAGTTACCCATTGAAACTGGAAGATGGAGAGGTATACCTTCGCATCAAAGGCAATGTAACCAATGTAATGGCATAGGAGATGAGTTTCACTATCTTTTAGTATGCCCTCAATTCACTGATCAAAGAAAAAAGTACATTAAACCATTCTATTATAACCGCCCAAATATCTTAAAATTTACAACATTATTATCGTAAGAAAGTTATTCTAAAATGAGAAAACTAAGTTTATTCGTGGACAAAATTATGAAAATCTTAAAGGTTCAATAGCAAAAAACATAATAAAACATAACATTGAAAGTCTGTGCTTTTATATGTTTTTTCTTAACCACTAAAATTTAAACTCGTTTGTGTTTAATTGTTATTTTGTTTTAATCCACGCAATTTAAACTATTTAAAGTAATTTGCATGACCAAACGCACTACTACTTTTCGTTTCGGTAATACGGCGTTCCATTGGTCGACAATTGACAATATTAACGAAATCAAAAATCAAAACATGCTCTACATTTCGTTTCGGTAGGGCTGCAGAATTTGTTGCCGTTAAAACTGTAAATGTACTATTTGCTTTGTATTGTTGTTGTTTATTGTCTTTTCTTCACTGTTTGTTTTTCCTGCATAAGAGTGCTTGCGCCCGAGTGCGAGCGTGAGTGTGCTTGCTTGCCTGTGTGTGCGTGTTTTGAATGGAGCATAGTTGTTTGTTTAATGTTTAGAAACGTGTGCATAAACACTTAGAACGTAGAACAAATGAAATAAATTGTTAAATAACAGTAATTTTCCTTATAATATGCATGATAGACAAGCGACATGGGTAATTTTAAACTTATACAAATCCGGTCAAAGGATACACAACCATTGTTAAATAGAAACATAAATAAACTCACCTTTCAAGGCTGAATATAGGTAATCCTTATAAAATCCGTTAATTGTATGAATAATAATAATATAAAAAACTCGATCCAGTAAAATAAAAACAACTCACAAAATTACACACGTGTGTTTCAATCCACCATTATGATAAAGTAATAGCCCGAAGATACATAATGAATCTTTTCAAGTTAGATACCCGAAAAGCGCGCTGCACGGGATTTGCGGACACTGTGTTACGCCCACTGGTCGATAAATCTATATAACTGTTATTTACTTTTAACGAATATGTATATGTTCATACATAACATATACTCTGTAAAAGAAGTTTTGGACCATGGCAGTGTTCGAACCCGTACAATGATCGCTGAACCATGACATTCGACCATAACCCTTATTATCTCAGTTGATAATTCACAATAGATCAACAATCAACAATAATTATCGTTTACAATGAAAGTTTGCGAAAAAATAATAATCTTGTTATTGGTTACTCGAATGTGTCCGTAACTGTTACTTTGTATGGACTTTGCAACATTTTTTACAGACCCTTTGTGTATTCGCGATATTTTTTTAAAATCAAATCTTGTTTGGAATTTAATGTTTCTGGTACCAAATTAACCGGGTAGGGTAGACCTTGGTTACTAAAAAAGATACTTAAATTGTGTCCACTAGTTTTATTTTTATATGACTTTATATACCCTGGTCCAAAACTTTTTTTACCGAGTATATATTGAGTAATTACTTTAACATGTTAGATTAGTATATATAGACAGGAATATCATATCATGTCAGCCACCACCTATACCATTGTTTTCAAATATATTAGTATTAGTGTTATCGTTATTATTATTAGTATTATTATTATTATTATTAATACCTGCAATTTGTAAGTAGTATACTTATACATTGGATAGACATCTACCCACTTCATTGCTAGATAGTTTGTACATATAAATAGTCGTTTTCGGATGTATACATGTTTTTGTGTTTTCCAATGTGATGATTTGTCGCCATTCATTCATTCATATGTAAATGTATTTTGTAACATGTTGCTTATGCTGTTCATTTATGTGAATCTAAGTGAAATAAAGAAGTTGAAGTTTAAGGAATTGGTAATTAATCGTTGTTTTTTAATACATTTAAATGTTATGAAAAAATATAAAGGAAAATTTTAATGACTATATTACCTATTGTTATAGACATCTAGTGTCAAATAAACAGTAGGGTGACCAAACCTTTATGATAAATGATGTATTTAAATGATACCAAAGAAGCTTTAAATATTAATTTAGAAAAATCTCAGCACTACGTCCTTTCCCAGCCAACCTCCTTCAATTAAAAAATGGCATGTATTATTTTATACCATATGTACATTAATTCATTTTAAGAATGTTTAAGAATGTTTATGATGTATGTTTGAAATAAATGTTGATATTTAGACAAAATGATAATACCCAAAACATTACTATCTAAAGTCTGCAAATCACCAAACCTTTTTCGCCTTATTTTTGAATCCCGATGGAAGATATTTTCTTTTATATGGTGTAAAAGACAAGCACATTTTTAAATTATTGACAATAAAATAATGAATTTCACATAAATAAATGGTAAAATAAATTTAAACTTAAACTTCAAAAAGTCCACTCTCATACTCTTTTAAAAGTTGAGTTTTATGCTGTCGGTAAAACCAGCCACCGTAAAATGCTGAATTGAAATAGTTGTTCTTAGCAAACGTTGAGCAGTATATTATATGCATCCTGTTTTATTTCCTGCCATGTTCATTTCTCTTTTTCTTCCTTTCTATCCATAATATCTATAGCATTCACTGTGTAGGTACAATTTCCTATTGTTTTGTTGTGGAATATCGACTTCATGTTTAATGTTCAACATTCACATATGAAAAAAAGAAAATGTGAAAAATGCCAACTTCAAATTGCAGTACATCCCGACAATATGATTTTGAATGGTAAACTGATGACAACATGTAAGCGCATATGCATTGCCGACGCTGTTAGATAAACATTAGTTTAAATTATACCATCAATATCCATGTACTGAAATATTACTGTTACCGTGACAATAATTTCCTAATAATCTTTGACATTTAACCGGTGAAAGTTAGAGCATATATTTCAAGTGTATGTAGGTTGTAGTCACTTAAAAATGAACACTGGCATGTCCTGTCAGTCACACTATCCTCGCGATACCCCGCCCCACACCAAGCCCACACCGAGAGGATTGATAAGACTTCCCGTTTCAAGGAGTAGCCTATTGTCAACCCTTTATGTTTGTGATGTATTATCTATTATCGCGCCTTTTATTCATCTGTGAAATTGTTATTCGTTTCTCTGTGTGTTTGTGGTTGACTGTGTTCCTTGAATACTACATTTCCTGTTTGATGCGTATACTTAAGATACTCTGAATGCGTTTAATTTATAATTTATGATCCATGTCGGTTCTCATACTTCAGAATGTCGTCAGTGTTTGAATTCCTTCTTAGATTTTACGGTGATACAGGCGTAATTTATCAAAAGTGACATAATGGTATCTAGGGATTACTTTTTCTTCCTAGTTGCATGTCAAATGTCTAAAAACGCCAGGAAAACTCATAAATAATTCAGATCAATTACAGAGAAGTGTATTAACCTGGACCACAATGGGATTCGAAATAAATAACTGTAGAATGTAGGGATTGGATACTGTTGTATATAACAAGCAATTTGAACGAGTTCAATTTCAAATATGATTTATCATTTTGAAAGTTCAGCGCTTGTTATGAGCTGATGATTTTGCATAATTTTATCTTTGGTATCCAGTACCTGTTTTTTGTTTCTTCGTCGACATACTGTGACTTGTCAATGGTAGTCTGTCGCCTTCGAGACATTGTACTAAATTATGACTTTGTTGGCTATTACATACACCTTGCCTTTTATTTATCTTTGTAATTGGTGTTTGTTTCGATGCATGTTTTTGATTGATTGTGGTCCTTGAATATTACATTTCCTGATCGACGGTTTTATCTGCTACTGTGTTGTCATGAACATACCTAAAATGTAACATCCAATGTATTTTAATTGAAAATTAAATTCTCAAAAATAAAAAAACATCTGTAAACATTATTTAAGATATGACATCACAAAAATAAATGTCTTCAATATAATTAAACACGACAAATGCTACAAGAAATATAAATGTTCGGTTTCCAGACAATGTGACATTTTAGACATTTTCCTTATTAGGGTTGAATGACATTTTGCATGTTACGTTCTTCTACTTGAATTTGTCTTCCGCGTGACGATATAATGGCACAGTTGTGCGTGTCTGATGATCTCAGAGTAATTTTCCAGTCTCCGGTAGCGTGTGTCTAATGTTTTAATGCGTTGTTTCGATTGACTGTGTTCTGTGAAAGCTACATTTCCTGTTCAACATTTATACCTACTTTTCAGTCGCCAGTAGCGGATGGTGAATATTTGTGCAGCATATCTTTGTGGAAAGACGATACTTTATAATTAGCAATCTGTTCTACGCAGCTAATAATATGACATATTACCGTTAACATTATGTTAGAATATACGACAAAGGCAACGCAATTTCATTCCAAAGTCGTAAACAAGGAAGAACTATCGTTATTACTAAAAATGGATAAAATTTTCTAACAAAATACAATTTAAACCGCCTCTGCGAATAATTTCGTTCAACTAGGTAAAACGAAACCAACATTCTCAATATAAGGCTTATCAAGCAAATTAACGAGCCAATTAAAATGTTTGATTATAGTAATGGAATGTTATACCAATTTAAGCACGTATAATAATGTATTACCATGTGTATAATGTCAAAAACTGGATTCCAAACATTTAATATGGATTATTTTGACGTGCTATAATGTGTTGTACGTTCTATATAGTCTTGTTTTGCTGGCAGACATGCGGTTTGATATCTGAATGTTTAAACCCTCTATTTTAAACATGGTGTCATAAATACTAATAATTTTATTTAAGTGACAAGTATTATGTTTGCATCAAATTATTATTGCCTGACAGACACGTGGTTTGATATCTGAATGTTTAAACCCTCTATTTGAAACATGGTGTCATAAATACTAATAATTTTATTTAAGTGACAAGTATTATTTTTGCATCAAATTATTATTGCCTGACAGACACGTGGTTTGGTATCTGAATGTTTAAACCCTCTATTTGAAACATGGTGTCATAAATACTAATAATTTTATTTAAGTGACAAGTATTATTTTTGCATCAAATTATTATTGCCAGAGAGACACGTGGTTTGATATCAAAATGTTTAAACCCTCTATTTGAAACATGGTGTCATAAATACTAATAATTTACTTAAGTGCGAGTAATATTTTTGCATCAAATTATGAATACCAAACTATTCAGAATAATATTTAGACGGAAAATAATGTTAAAGTAATGTATTGCCAACAATAACTTTTATGTTAATCGAACATTGAGAGCTTATATGATAGTATCCAGTATTATTTAGACTCGGAAGACAAACAATTTGGACGTAGCGAACAAAAACAACAGTGTAAAACAGCAGACTCTGTTTAATTGAGTCTGTTCATGAGAGGTTACATCAGGTACAACATTTCTCACGACCCTAGTATTTCACAACAACACTTCTGTAACCAAAGCATGGCATTTTGTGTCAAAAAATAACCACTCGATAAGGGCATGAATATAGATTTTAGTATTGTTCTGATCACAATGCTTATGCAGTTTCTGCTCGAATGATATTCTAATGGTTTGTCTGCCGAGTCTTTTTTTCAGTGGGAAACGCTGTGCAAGAATGAGTTAACATGTCTACGTAGATATTAACAAGATAAACACTGTTTGATATTGATTTGTACGGAAATATAACATGTATCATCTACGCATTTGTTACGCTGCAATTAGCCCTTTAAAATTGAGCTGTACCATAATTCGGCCCGATACGCCAAATGTCGGTCGTGCTACCCGTTCGATAAAAGATATGAGGTAACATGGCCGTTTATTTTTCATAGATTTATTCTTGGTTTACTCTTTTTGAAAGTACACATTTTACTTTAAACCCGTAAATGCCATGCTATGATGAGGTGGCGTCACTTATTTGTAAATGTTATAGAATATTAACTTCTCTGCCAAAGAGATAAATGAAAGTAGAAGAAGGCATCGTCAATTCAGTAAGACAGACACAGAAGCTATCGTCATCAAACTGAGAAATGCGATTACAATTAAGAAGATAAAAACTGACCTGCAATGTTCAAGGAGTGGTTTCGATTAAACGATGAAAGTGAAGACGTTGACGTCAATAAGTAAGAACGAATATATTACGGCGTTTTATACTTAGTTTAAGGACATTTAAGCCCCCGTCACACCCTGACGTGACAGAATGAAGATCCAACTGCGTCCAAAAAATAGAGGTGAACGCAGCGGGAACTTGAACTTATCTGAAAAATGTGCATTGATAAATTTCATGCTACTTTCTAGACAGGTCCCTGCGATGTCCTCGCTGCATTGCACACGTTCCCACTGATTTTCTTTTACGTACCGGACCAAGCGCCCACTGTCCCTGCTACGTCCAATCTAATCGAACTAAGCTCTTGCTACGTTATCGCTGCGTCAAAGGGGATTCCCCCAGGTTGGTATAAATACTGCGCCACTCAGTGACAACTCAGTGAGAACTCTATCCATTTATCCCTTCCGCGCTACGCTTGTAGTATGGCAATGGAGTCACTACGAGGTGTTGGTTACGTATAAAACGGGTCAATGCCGTCAATACTACGTCTTTACGAAGTCCTTGCTGCCTGGTGCTCAGAACGTGGAGCAGCTACGCTCATTTTGAACATGCCCAATGTGCGCGTAGAGTTTCCAAGACCATGGAGACCCTGCTAGGTTCTTAAAGGTTTCTGCTTGGTTCCTTGAACGTTGATGGATTTCTTACTGCGTCCAAGCAATTTGTTCAGCACGCTGTGGGAACTTGATGCTATTACGTCAGAGTGTGACGGGCGTTTAAGAAAAGTCAGTATGAGTCCGACTCTTTAAAATAGAGACATACGTCAGAGATTATACTTATTACGATAATATCCGTCGATACATAAAAGATACAATGCTTATGTTTCTCTACATATCAAAATCGCTTTATCTGAATTCTGACTCGGTATCACTATCCAATAATGTGTAAACGACGTTGTTTGCTTTAAACACGTCTGGGTCACTCTCTTGCCGTGTTTAAAACATTGGATGACGTACGGACCATAAGTGAAAAGACAAATGAGGATAACATTTGTGTGTGTAGGTTTTGAAATATATGTATATATTGAAGTGATAATTAATCGTTGATTTTAATACTCAAAATGTTATGAAAAATATATATAGGAAAATTGTTTAAATAATGACTATTTCACCTCTTTTCATTGCAATTTTGAAGTTAGAAAAACTTGTCTTCTTCAAAGACATCTTATGCCAAATAAACAGTAGGGGTAACTTTTGTATTCAAATGATACCAAAGAAGCTTTAAGTATCTATTTAAAAACATCTCAGCACTATATTCTTTCCCAGCCAACCTCTTTAAATTAAAAAATGACATGTATTACTTCATACCGTATGGCATTAATTCGTTTTAAGATTGTTTATGATGAGGTTGTAAATGTATGTTTGAAATAAATGTTGTTACTCAGACTGCATACTTCCCCCATAGCAAAATCACAATACCCAAGACATTACTAGTCAACGTTTGCTAATTATCAAATAGTTTTCGCCCTATTTTTGAATCCAAATGAACGATACTTTCTTTTATATGGTAGCTGTGGTTTCTATAGGACCCTGTATATCATTTTTGTATTCACAACTGTGTCACTTTTGCATTGCGGCGGTGATAAAACAATTTCCCGTGCATGCGTGTTTTTACTGTACTTGAAACATTCTAAATATTGTTCCTTGTTTGTAGTACAGTGCGGACTTATGATGCTATTGCGTTTAATAGACAAACAAATTGTTTTCTAACCAGTTTTTGACATTATTTTTTTTTTTACCAAATTGAGTTTTATGCTGTCGGTAAAATGAATGTTGAGTTGTTTGCTGTTGGTAAAACCAGCCCCCGTAAAATGCTGAATTGAAATCTTTTTCTTAGTAAACGTTGAGTAGTATATTATATGTATGTACTCTGCTTTATTTGCTGCCTGTTCATTTCTCTTTTTCTTCCTTTCTATCCTTATTTATAGCATTGCCTGTGTAGGTAAAATGTCATGTTTTTATTTGCAACGCCGACATCCTGTTTAATGTTCAACATTCACCTATGAAAAAAAAGAAAACGTGAAAAATGCAAACTTCAAATTGCAGCACCTTGCGACAATATGACCTTAAATGGTAAACTGTTGACAACACGTAAGTGCATATGTATTTCCGACTCTGTTAGATAAACATTAGTTTAAATTATACCATCAATATCCATGTACTGAAATATTACTGTTACCATGACAACATTTACCTAAGAATCTTTGACATTTAACCGGTGAAAGTTAGAGCATATATTTCAAGTGTATGTATGTTGTAGTCACTTAAATATGAACGCTGGCATGTCCTGTCAGTCACACTACCCTCGCGATACCCCGCCCCACACCAAGCCCACACCGAGAGGATTGTTAAGACTATAAAATAAACATAGATATAAAAGTCAAACAGGAAATGAAATGTGCATTCAAGGACAACGGTCAACAAAGAACAATAAAATGCACGGTATGTGTCATTACAAAGCCCCAGCGGCCTATTTTGCCACTTCCCGTTTCAAGGAGTAGCCTATTGTCAACCCTTTATGTTTGTGATGTATTACCTATATTATTCATATGTGAAATTGTTATTCGTTTCTGTGTGTGTTTGTGGTTGACTGTGTTCCTTGAATACTACATTTCCTGTTTGAGGCGTATAATTAAGATACTCTGAATGCGTTTAATTTATAATTTATGATCCATGTCGGTTCTCATACTTCAGAATGTCGTCTGTGCTTGAATTCCTTCTTAGATTTTACGGTGATATAGGCGTAATTTATCAAAAGTGACATAATGGTATCTAGGGATTACTTTTTCTTCCTAGTTCCACGTCAAATTTCTTAAAACGCCAGGAAAACTCATAAATAAATCAGATCAATTACAGAGAAGTGTATTAACCTGCACTACAATGGGATTTGAAATAAATAGCTGTAGAATGTAGGGATTGGATACTGTTGTATATAACAAGCAATTTGAACGAGTTCAATTTCAAATATAATTTATCATTTGGAAAGTTCAGCGCTTGTTATGAGCTGATGATTTTGCATAATTTTATCTTTGGGATCCAGTACCTGTTTTTTGTTTCTTCGTCGGCATACTGTGACTTGTCCATGGTAGTCTGTCGTCTTAGAGACATTGTACTAAATTATGACTTTGTTGGCTATTACATACACCTTGCCTTTTATTTATCTTTGTAATTGGTGTTTGTTTCGATGCATGTTTTTGATTGATTGTGGTCCTTGAATATTACATTTCCTGATCGACAGTTTTATCTGCTACTGTGTTGTCATGAACATACCTAAAATGTAACATCCAATGTATTTTAATTGAAAATTAAATTCTCAAAAATAAAAAACCAATCTGTAAACATTATTTAAGATATGACATCACAAAAATAAATGTCTTCAATATAATTAAACACGACAAATGCGACAAGAAATATAAATGTTCGGTTTCCAGACAATGTGACATTTTAGACATTTTCCTTATTAGGGTTGAATGACATTTTGCATGTTACGTTCTTCTACTTGAATTTGTCTTCCGCGTGACGATATAATGGCACAGTTGTGCGTGTCTGATGATCTCAGAGTAATTTGCCAGTCTCCGGTAGCGTGTGTCTAATGTTTTAATGCGTTGTTTCGATTGACTGTGTTCTATGAAAGCTACATTTCCTGTTCAACATTTATACCTACTTTTCAGTCGGCAGTAGCGGATGATGAATATTTGTGCAGCATATCTTTGTGGAAAGACGATACTTTAAAATTAGCAATGTGTTCTACGCAGCTAATAATATAACATATTACCGTTGACATTATGTTAGAATATACGACAAAGGCAACGCAATTTCATTCCAAAGTCGTAAACAAGGACGAACTTTCGCTTTTTACTAAAACTCCATCAAATTTTCTAACAAAATATAATTTAAACTGCCTCTGCGAATAATTTCGTACAACTATGTAAAACGAAATCAACATTCTCAAATATAAGGCTTATCAAGCAAATTAATGAGTCAATTAAAACGTTTGATTGTAGTAATGGAAACCCAATTTAAGCACGTATAATAGTGTATTACCATGTTTATAATGTCAAAAAGTGGGTTCCAAACATTTATTATGGATTATTCTGACGTGCATAATGAGTTGTACGTTCTATATAGTCTTGATTTGCTGGCAGACATGTGGTGTTTAAACCCTCTATTTTAAACATGGTGTCATGAATACGAATAATTTTATTTAAGTGACAAGTAATATTTTTGCATCAAATTATTATGCCTGACAGACACGTGGTTTGATATCTGAATGTTTAAACCCTCTATTTGAAACATGGTGTCATAAATACTAATAATTTTATTTAACTGACAAGTAATATTTTTGCATCAAATTATGAATGCCAAACTATTCAGAATAATATTTAGACGTAAAATAATGTTAAAGTAATGTATTGCCAACACTAACTTTTATGTTAATCGAACATTGAGAGCTTAAATGATAGTATCTAGTATTATTTAGACTCGGAAGACAAACAATTTGGACGTAGCGAACAAAAACAACAGTGTAAAATAGCAGACTCGGTTTAATTGAGTCTGTTCATGAGAGCTAACATCAGGTACAACATTTCTCACGACCCTAGTATTTCACAACAACACTTCTGTAACCAAAGCATGGCATTGTGTGTCAAAAAATAACCACTCGATATGGGCATGAATATAGATTTTAGTATTGTTCTGGTCACAAAGCTTATGCAGTATCTGCTCTAATGATGTTCTAGTGGTCTGTCTGCCGAGTCTTTTTTCAGTGGGAAACGCTGTGCAAGAATGAGTTAACATGTCTACGTAGATATTAACAAGATAAACACTGTTTGATATTGATTTGTACGGAAATATATCATTAATCATCTACGCATTTTTTATGCTGCAATTAGCCCTTTAAAATTGAGCTGTACCATAATTCGGCCCGATACTCCAAATGTCGTGCTACCCGTTCAATAAAAGAAACGAGGTAACATGGCCGTTTATTTTTCATAGATTTATTTTTGGTTTACTCTTTTTGAAAGTACACATTTTACTTTAAATCCGTAATTGACATGCCATGATGAGATGGCGTCACTTATTTGTAAATGTTATAAAATATTAACTTCTCTGCCAAAGAGATAAATGCATGTAGAAGAAGGCACCGTCAATTCAGTAAGATAGACACAAAAGCTATCGTCAACAAACTTAGAAATGCGATTACAATTAAGAAGATAAAAACTGACCTGCAATGTTCAAGGAGTGGTTTCGATTAATCGATGAAAGTGAAGACGTTGACGTCAATAAGTAAGAACGAATATATTATGGCGTTTTATACTTAGTATAAGAACATTTAAGCCCCCTTCAAACTCTGACGTGACAGCATGAAGATCCCACTGCGTCCAAAAAATAGAGATGAACGCAGCGGGAACTTGATCTTTTCTGAAAAATGTGCATTGATCAATTTCATGCTACTTTCTAGACAGGTCCCTGCGATGTCCTCGCTGCATTGCACACGTTTCCACTGATTACCTTTTACGTACCGGACCTAGCGCCCACTAGGTTGCCTGTGTTTGCACACTGTCCCTGCTACGTCCAATCTAATCGAACTAAGCTCTTGCTACGTTGTCGCTGCGTCAAAGGGGATTCCCCTAGGTTGGTATAAATACTGCGCCGCTCAGTGACAACTCAGTGAGAACTCTATCCATTTATCCCGTCCGCGCTACGCTTGTAGTATGGCAATGGAGTCACTACGAGTGGTTGGTTACGTATATAACGGGTCAATGCCGTCGTTACTACGTCTTCACGAAGTCATTGCTGCCTGGTGCTCAGAACGTGGAGCAGCTACGCTCATTTTGAACATGTCCGATGTGCGCGTAGAGTTTCCAAGACCATGGAGACCCTGCTAGGTTCTTAAAGGTTTCTGCTGGGTTCCTTGAACGTTGTTGGATTTTTTCAGCACGCTGTTAGAACTTGATGCTACTACGTCAGAGTGTGACGGGCGTTTAAGAAAAGTCAGTATGAGTCCGACTCTTTAAAATAGAGACATACGTCAGAGATTATACTTATTACGATAATATCCGTCGATACATAAAATATAAAATGCTTATGTTTCTCTACATATCAAAATCGCTTTATCTGAATTCTGACTCGGTATCACTATCCAATAATGTGTAAACGACGTTGTTTGCTTTAAACATGTCTGGGTCACTCTCTTGCCGTGTTTAAAACATTGGATGACGTACGGACCATAAGTGAAAAGACAAATGAGGATAACATTTGTTTGTGTAGGTTTTGAAATATATGTATATATAGAAGTGATAATTAATCGTTGATTTTAATTCTCAAAATGTTATGAAAAATATATATAGGGAAATTGTTTAAATAATGACTTTTTCACCTCTTTTCATTGCAATTTTGAAGTTAAAAACACTTGTCTTCTTCAAAGACATATAATGCCAAATAAACAGTAGGGGTGACCAACTTGTTTGAAACTTTTGTATTTAAAGGATACCAAAGAAGCCTTAAATATCAATTTAAAAACATCTCAGCACTATATCCTTTCCCAGCCAACCTCTTTAAATTAAAAAATGACATTTATTTCTTCATACCGTATGGCATTAATTCGTTTTTAGATTGTTTATGATGAGGTTGTAAATGTATGTTTGAAATAAATGTTGTTACTCAGACTGCAATCTTCCCCCATAGTAAAATCACAATACCCAAGACATTACTACTCAACGTTTGCTAATTATCAAATAGTTTTCGCCCTATTTTTGAATCCAGATGAACGATACTTTTTTTTTATATGGTAGCTGTTGTTTCTATAGGACCCTATATATCATTTTTGTATTCACAACTGTGTCACTTTTGCATTGCGGCGGCGGTGGTAAAACATTTTTCCGTGCATGCGAGCAATGTTTTTTTTTTTCCAATCCTATAGAGATGCCGGTGTTCGACGTTGTTTTGGCGTATTTTTACTGTACTTGAAACAGTTTAAGTATTGTTCCTTGTTTGTAGTACAGTGCGGACTTATGATGCCATTGCGTTTGGACGCTGTGGTTTCTATAGGACCATATATCTCATTTTAATAGACAAACACATTGTTTTCTAACCAGTTTTTGACATTAAAAAAAAATTCACATAAATTATTCGGAAAACAAAATTACCAAGTTGAGTTTTATGCTGTCGGTAAAATAAATGTTGAGTTGTTTGCTGTTGGTAAAACCAGCCACCGTAAAATGCTGAATTGAAATCTTTGTTCTTAGCAAACGTTGAGTAGTATATTATATGTATGTATCCTGCTTTATTTGAGGCTGTTCATTTCTCTTTTTCTTCCTTTATATCCTTATTTATAGCATTGCCTATGTAGGTAAAATGTCATGTTTTTATTTGCAATGCCGACATCCTGTTTAATGTTCACCATTAACCTATGAAAAAAAAAAGAAAATGTGAAAAATACAAACTTCAAATTGCAGCACATTGCGAAAATATGACCTTAAATGGAAAATTGATGACAACACGTAAGTGCATATGTTTTTCCGACGCTGGTAGATATACATTAGTTTAAATTATACCATCAATATCCATGTACTGAAATATTACTGTTACCATGACAACATTTTCCTATTAATCTTTGACATTTAGCTGGTGAAAGCTAGAGCATATATTTCAAGTGTATGTAGGTTGTAGTCACTTAAATATGAACGCTGGCATGTCCTGTCAGTCACACAACCCTCGCGATACCCCGCCCCACACCAAGCCCACACCGAGAGGATTGTTAAGACTATAAAATAAACATAGATATAAAAGTCAAACAGGAAATGAAATGTAGCATTCAAGGACAACAGTCAACAAAGAACAATAAAATGCACGGTATGTGTCATCACAATGCCCCAACGGCCTATCTTGCCACTTCCCGTTTCAAGGAGTAGCCTATTGTCAACCCTTTATGTGTGTGATGTATTATCTATTATCGCGCCTTTTATTCATCTGTGAAATTGTTATTCGTTTCTGTGTGTGTTTGTGGTTGACTGTGTTCCTTGAATACTACATTTCCTGTTTGATGCGTATACTTAAGATACTCTGAATGCGTTTAATTTATAATTTATGATCCATGTCGGTTCTCATACTTCAGAATGTCGTCAGTGTTTGAATTCCTTCTTAGATTTTACGGTGATACAGGCGTAATTTATCTAAAGTGACATAATGGTATCTAGGGATTACTTTTTCTTCCTAGTTGCATGTCAAATGTCTAAAAACGCCAGGAAAACTCATAAATAAATCAGATCAATTACAGAGAAGTGTATTAACCTGGACCACAATGGGATTCGAAATAAATAACTGTAGAATGTAGGGATTGGATACTGTTGTATATAACAAGCAATTTGAACGAGTTCAATTTCAAATATGATTTATCATTTGGAAAGTTCAGCGCTTGTTATGAGCTGATGATTTTGCATAATTTTATCTTTGGTATCCAGAACCCGTTTTTTGTTTCTTCGTTGACATACTGTGACTTGTCAATGGTAGTCTGTCGCCTTCGAGACATTGTACTAAATTATGACTTTGTTGGCTATTACATACACCTTGCCTTTTATTTATCTTTGTAATTGGTGTTTGTTTCGATGCATGTTTTTGATTGATTGTGGTCCTTGAATATTACATTTCCTGATCGACAGTTTTATGTGCTACTGTGTTGTCATGAACATACCTAAAATGTAACATCCAATGTATTTTAATTGAAAATTAAATTCTCAAAAATAAAAAAAACATCTGTAAACATTATTTAAGATATGACATCACAAAAATAAATGTCTTCAATATAATTAAACACGACAAATGCGACAAGAAATATAAATGTTCGGTTTCCAGACAATGTGACATTTTAGACATTTTCCTTATTAGGGTTGAATGACATTTTGCATGTTACGTTCTTCTACTTGAATTTGTCTTCCGCGTGACGATATAATGGCACAGTTGTGCGTGTCTGATGATCTCAGAGTAATTTTCCAGTCTCCGGTAGCGTGTGTCTAATGTTTTAATGCGTTGTTTCGATTGACTGTGTTCTGTGAAAGCTACATTTCCTGTTCAACATTTATACCTACTTTTCAGTCGCCAGTAGCGGATGGTGAATATTTGTGCAGCATATCTTTGTGGAAAGACGATACTTTATAATTAGCAATCTGTTCTACGCAGCTAATAATATGACATATTACCGTTAACATTATGTTAGAATATACGACAAAGGCAACGCAATTTCATTCCAAAGTCGTAAACAAGGAAGAACTATCGTTTTTTACTAAAAATGGATCAAATTTTCTAACAAAATACAATTTAAACCGCCTCTGCGAATAATTTCGTTCAACTATGTAAAACGAAACCAACATTCTCAATATAAGGCTTATCAAGCAAGTTAACGAGCCAATTAAAATGTTTGATTATAGTAATGAAATGTTATACCAATTTAAGCACGTATAATAATGTATTACCATGTGTATAATGTCACAAACTGGGTTCCAAACATTTAATATGGATTATTTTGACGTGCTATAATGTGTTGTACGTTCTATATAGTCTTGTTTTGCTGGCAGACATGCGGTTTGATATCTGAATGTTTAAACCCTCTATTTTAAACATGGTGGCATAAATACTAATAATTTTATTTAAGTGACAAGTATTATTTTTTGCATCAAATTATTATTGCCTGACAGACACGTGGTTTGATATCTGAATGTTTAAACCCTCTATTTGAAACATGGTGTCATAAATACTAATACTTTTATTTAAGTGACAAGTATTATTTTTGCATCAAATTATTATTGCCTGACAGACACGTGGTTTGATATCTGAATGTTTAAACCCTCTATTTGAAACATGGTGTCATAAATACTAATAATTTTATTTAAGTGACAAGTATTATTTTTGCATCAAATTATTATTGCCAGAGAGACACGTGGTTTGATATCAAAATGTTTAAACCCTCTATTTGAAACATGGTGTCATAAATACTAATAATTTAATTAAGTGCGAGTAATATTTTTGCATCAAATTATGAATACCAAACTATTCAGAATAATATTTAGACGGAAAATAAATGTTAAAGTAATGTATTGCCAACAATAACGTTTATGTTAATCGAACATTGAGAGCTTATATGATAGTATCCAGTATTATTTAGACTCGGAAGACAAACAATTTGGACGTAGCGAACAAAAACAACAGTGTAAAACAGCAGACTCTGTTTAATTGAGTCTGTTCATGAGAGGTTACATCAGGTTCAACATTTCTCACGACCCTAGTATTTCACAACAACACTTCTGTAACCAAAGCATGGCATTTTGTGTCAAAAAATAACCACTCGATAAGGGCATGAATATAGATTTTAGTATTGTTCTGATCACAATGCTTATGCAGTTTCTGCTCGAATGATATTCTAATGGTTTGTCTGCCGAGTCTTTTTTTCAGTGGGAAACGCTGTGCAAGAATGAGTTAACATGTCTACGTAGATATTAACAAGATAAACACTGTTTGATATTGATTTGTACGGAAATATAACATGTATCATCTACGCATTTGTTACGCTGCAATTAGCCCTTTAAAATTGAGCTGTACCATAATTCGGCCTGATACGCCAAATGTCGGACGTGCTACCCGTTCGATAAAAGATATGAGGTAACATGGCCGTTTATTTTTCATAGATTTATTTTTGGTTCACTCTTTTTGAAAGTACACATTTTACTTTAAACCCGTAAATGCCATGCCATGATGAGGTGGCGTCACTTATTTGTAAATGTTATAGAATATTAACTTCTCTGCCAAAGAGATAAATGCAAGTAGAAGAAGGCACCGTCAATTCAGTAAGGCAGACACAGAAGCTATCGTCAACAAACTGAGAAATGCAATTACAATTAAGAAGATAAAAACTGACCTGCAATGTTCAAGGAGTGGTTTCGATTAAACGATGAAAGTGAAGACGTTGACGTCAATAAGTAAACAGGAATATATTATGGCGTTTTATACTTAGTATTAGAACATCTAAGACAAGTCAGTATGAGCGCGACTCTTTAAAATAGAGCCATACGTCAGAGATTATACTTAGTACGATCATATCCGTCGATACATAAAAGATAAAATGCTTATGTTTCTCTACATATAAAATTCGCTTGATCTGAATTCTGAATCGGTATCACTATCCAAAAATGTGTAAACGACGTTGTTTGCTTTAAACAAGTCTGTGTCACTCTCTTGCCGTGTTTAAAACATTGAATGACGTACGGTCCATAAGTGAAAAGACAAATGAGGATAACACATTTGTTTGTGTAGGTTTTGAAATATATGTATACATAGAAGTGATAATTTATCGTTGAAATGTTATGAAAAATATATATAGGAAAATTGTTTAAATAATGACTATTTCACCTCTTTTCATTGAAATTTTGAAGTTAGAAACACTTGTCTTCTTCAAAGACATCTAATGCCAAATAAACAGTAGGGGTAACTTTTGTATTCAAATGATACCAAAGAAGCTTTAAATATCAATTTAAAAACATCTCTGCACTAAATCCTTTCCCAGCCAATGTCTTTTAATTAAAAAATGACATGTATTACTTTATACCGTATGGCATTAATTCGTTTTAAGATTGTTTATGATGAGGTTGTAAATGTATGTTTGAAATAAATGTTGTTACTCAGACTGCAATCTTCCCCTATAGCAAAATCACAATTCCCAAGATATTACTACTCAACGTTTGCTAATTATCAAATGTTTTTCGCCATATTTTTGAATCCAGATGCACGATACTTTCTTTTATATGGTAGCTGTGGTTTCTATAGGACCCTATAAATAATTTTTGTATTCACAACTGTGCCACTTTTGCAGTGCGGCGGTGGTAAAACATTTCCCCGTGCATGCGAGCAATGTTGTTATTTTTTCCCATCCTATAGAGATGCCGGTGTTCGACGTTGTTTTGGCGTATTTTTACTGTACTTGAAACAGTTTAGATATTGCTCCTTGTTTGTAGTACAGTGCAGACCTATGATGCCATTGCGTTTAGACGCTGTGGTTTCTATAGGACAATATATCTCATTTAAATAGACAAGCAAGTTGTTTTCTAAGCAGCTTTTGACATTAAAAAAAATGAATTTCACATAAATTATTCGGAAAACAAAATGTTATGCTGTCGGTAAAATAAATGTTGAGTTGTTTGCTGCTGGTAAAGCAGCCCCCGTAAAATGCTGAATTGAAATCGTTGTTCTTAGCAAACGTTGAGTAGTATATTATATGTATGTAGATTATGTTATTTTGCTGGGACATGAAGAACTCTTCTGTTGCAAAACGCAGCAGCTCGTATGCTCCGGCATTTAAACTAAGTTTCACGCCGTCACCAGTTTCAGTTAGCTGTAATCCCTGGTTTTCTGTCACAGAAAGTTGTTTTTTGATGGATTTAATTTCATTTAGTATATAATTTCTCTCCTCAAGTGATGATTCTGAGTTTCTTCCATCCCTTATACTTGAGATTTCCATTTGTGAAATTTGATTGTTTGCTGATTTCTGAACTTTTTCACATTCTATTTTTAAAATTAATATACCGTTTGATAGATAATACAATGATATCACTATTAAAATCCTTTATATCACTTTACCGATGAAAATCGACGTTATAATTAATTATCTACGATTTTTTTACCTGAGCGTTATTTTCAAACTTGTTTACATCACACCGGATATGACGTAACTTGACCATATATCTCATTTTAATAGACAAACAAATTGTTTTCTAACCAATTTTTGACATTAAAAAAAATGAATTTCACATAAATTATTCGGAAAACAAAATTACAAGTTGAGTTTTATGCTGTCGGTAAAATAAATGTTGAGTTGTTTGCTGTTGGTAAAACCAGCCCCCGTAAAATGCTGAATTGAAATCTTTGCTCTTAGCAAACGTTGAGTAGTATATTATATGTATGTATCCTGCTTTATTTGCTGCCTGTTCATTTCTCTTTTTCTTCCTTTCTATCCTTATTTATAGCATTGACTGTGTAGGTAAAATTTCATTTTTTCTGCAACGCCGACATCCTGTTTAATGATCAACATTCACCTATGAAATAAAAGAATACGTAAAAAATGCCAACTTCAAATTGCAGCACATCGCGACAATATGATCTTGAATGATGAACTGATGACAACATGTAAGTGCATATATATAAGTTGTAGTCTCTTAAATATGCACACTGGCATGTCCTGTTAGTCACACTACCCTTCCGATACCACGCCCCACCACAGTCCCCCACCGAGACGGTTTTTAAGACTATAAAATAAAAGTATTTATAAAAGTCAAACAGGAAATTAAATGTAGCATTCAAGGACAACAGTCAACAAGAACACGCATAGAAACAAACAACAATTACAAAGATGAATAAAAGGCAAGGTATGTGCCATCACAAACCCCCAGCGGCTATTATTCCACTGACCGTTTCGAGGTGGTAGTCTATTGTCAACCATTTTATGTTTGTGATGTATTATCTATTATCGTGTCTTTTAATTATCTGTGAAATTGATGTTTGTTTCTGTGCGTCATTGTGGTTGACTGTGTTCCTTGAATGCCGCATTTCCTGTTTGATGTGTATATATATATAATTTTGCTGGATTCCTTTCACTCTATTTATTTATTCAATTAGTGTCAGCTTCGTTAAAACCGTGTATATCAATAACATATAGGAGTATATGAAATATATATCGCACAACGTTATTACGATACTCTAAATGCCTTTAATTTATATATAATTTATGATCCATGTCAGAATGTAGTCAGTGTTTGAATTCCTTCTTAGCTTTTATGGTGATATAGGCGTAATTTATCAAAAGTGACATAATGGTATCTAGGGATTACTTTTTCTTCCTAGTTGCATGTCAAATGTCTAAAAACGCCAGGAATACTCATAAATAAATCAGATCAATTACAGAGAAGTGCATTAACTTGGACCACAATGGGATTCGAAATAAATAACTGTAGAATGTAGGGATTGGATACTGTTGTATATGACAAACAAATGGAATGAGTTCAACTTTAGTTCAGTTATGATTTATTATTTGCAACGTTCAGCCTTTGTTATGCGTTGATGATTTTGCATAATTTTAAATTGTTGTATCAGAACCTGATTTTTTTTGTTGCGACATTGATAAATTTGGACTAGTAAAATTCTGAAGGGACATCAACACCCTTTTTTATTATATAATTCACAGTGAAATAGTGGATTGTATGGTTAGAATGAACCTTATATTCTCATTGTTTATATTTTCACAGTGAGAATATAAGAACTTATATTCTCACTGCCGGAAAAAATGGAACTACTTTTTTCTACATTTGTTTATAAAAGTCCTAATTCATATCAAAGTTTAGAATGCGCACTAAATATATGTAAATCGCCTACTATATTTATCCGCGAATGTGTTAACGGGGAACTGTCGGAACGAAACGTATTTTCTGTATTTTCTGTTTGAAACAGTTTGGTAGTGTTGCATGATAAAAAGCATCTAATAAATAGAATATGTGTTGGTTTGTCGTGTAAAGCACTCGTGAAAATATAAGTTTTCTCACTTCTCACTTCTCGATGAAAACAAATCCTATATTCACTTTAAACCAACAAATAGCCTCTATATATTTGGAATGTTATATACCGTGCCTTTTATTTATCCTTGTAATTGTTGTTTGTTTCTATGCGTGTGGTTTGGTTACTTGAATAATACATTTCCTGTTCGACTGTTATATTTACTTCTGTGTCGTCATGTCTCATACTTGTAACATAACAACAATGTGTCGCCATGCTCATACTTGTAACATAACAACAATGTAGTTCGTTCTCAAAAATAAAATATAACCGTAAACATTCTTTATTTTAACTTAAACTTAACTTAACTTACAACATGTACATTTTAAAATATTGTTTAAACAACCCGTGATGTGGACTTTTGCAGCCATCTCCATACATGTTATATACTGAACAAACAAAAAGTACCCCTTTTTCTTTCCCTTAGTATATAGACAGAAAACCAGGAAATGATAAATGACGTATATTGAATAATTAGATCGACCACCACCAATAGTCCTAACAAGAGATTGTTTGAAAAGTTCAGTACACAAGGGAGTTATCCCTGTTTTTCTTAAACCATGCATGTTTGGTAAAAACACAAAATCTACAAACTTTACCTCAATGGGTCCAAGACAATATTCTCTATACTTTGCTTTCAAAAAACACACAGAAAAACACAACACCGATTATGTAGGCAGCAGGTTTTGATTATTAAACATCATCAAATTACTTCCTTAAAGGTTTCCATTCTTAAACATCAAATATTGTTTAATTTGAAAGCGCTGTTCAAGCTGTCCTACGCCCTCAAAACCGGCCTATGGGAATATCTACGGTGTCCTGTTAGGGCCATCTTAACATCTTACCATGGTAAGTTACTATGGTGGATGGTAAGATGCGATGGTCGATGGTAATATGCGATAGTAAGATGCGATGGTCGATGGTAATATACGATGGTCGATGGTCCATCGCATCTTACCATCGACCATCGCATCTTACCATCGAGCATCGCATCTTACTATTGAATCTTACTATCGACCATCGCATCTTACCATCGACCATCGCATCTTACCATCGCATCTTACCATCGACCATTGCATCTTACGACCATCAACCTAGGTCGATGCTCGATGGTAAGATGCGATGGTAAGATTGCCCTAACAGGACACCGTAAATACCAGCAAAAACGTGGGTAATTTTGCTTTTGGTTAGTATATATGTGTATAGCTTTTAATGATGAAATAAGTCTTAAATATGTTGAACAAGATACATGCATAAAAATAAATAAGTGTTCGGTATACATACAGTGTGACACATTTTATACATTTTCCTAAACAGTGTTGGTCGATCTTTTACATGTCACGTTCTTCCTTCTTCTCGAAGTTTTCTTTAGCTTGATGAACTAATGGCACGACTTCAGAAGTTTGTTGACTGTCGTCCTTGAATGCTGCTTTCCCTGTCCGATATTTTTATCTTTCTTTAGTGTCTAATGATCCAGTGATCTGATGACAATTTCCGTGTCTTCAGTAGTGGGTGATGATTTATTTTTGAAGCATTACTTTATCATGTTTATAGGAATACAGCGTTACTTTCCAATTAGATATCTGTTATAGGCTGTCTTCATTACAAACATCTACTTATATGTTATTGCTGACAATATGGTAAAATGCAACAAAAAAGACAAATACATTTCATTCGAAAGTCGTAAACAAGTACGAACTATCGCGTGTTTCTAAAATGGCATGGATCAAGGTGGCTTGAAATTGCTAAAAATAGATTTCATTCGTACAAATATGTATGATTTTGTCCTAAAACAGATGATCGGGAATCTATTGAATTTGACAAAATACAATTTAAACCGCCACTAAGTAAAAGTGTGTTTTACGTTTTACTAAGCTTAAAGAAATCAACATTTTCTAATAAAAGATTTAGCAAGAAAAGTAACGAGCCAATTAATACTATCTGACTGTAGTAATAGAAAATTGCAACCAATTTAATCGCCTATATTAGTTAAAGGGTCCTCCAAATTAAAATAACTTCCCTTTGTATTACAAAGATAATAATATGCAGTTTCTAAAAATACTTCGGTCAACATCGTTAACCTATTCGTTCATCGGTAAATCACGAATACATACGGCACGTTTGCCCCTAATACACATCTGTCACGGAAACGTAACGAGATTTCACGGAAACAGCCGAATGAAAAAACCCTGTTGACGTCAAGCATTACCCATGGTTCATTAGAAACCAAAATGGCGGACACAAACGAAGTAAACAATGCGAGCTAAGTGGAAAATGTTGAACACATTTTGTTTACCCCATCCACTTTGATTTTGAGCGTATAAAATATAAATGAAAACAATAAATGAATAATACAAATAAACTTATGATATTGGATTCTACAATGTCTTCATCCTGTGACTGTGTTTGCAAATCGGAGAATCGGGGAATTAGCATTGGTTTTAAGTTTTCAATACCTACCGTATTTACTCCGACCGGACACTCATTAATTCCGGATTAACTGAAGTAAACAATAAAACTAGTGTTCGGACATATTAAGAAATCAATCTTATTTCAATAGTTTTGATGGTTTTATAAATTCGGACATCGGGAAAAGATGAACTATTCGCCGAAAATGACAGGTTAAAATTATGATCAATGACTTCTTCTAATTGCTGATTGCATCTCGATAATTATCAACAGAGGCAGCAGAATATACTTCAATGAATTTAATTGTAACTTTTTTGATGCAATTAAATAAAAAGTTTTTGATCGTGATTTTTTACTGTTATTAACGAG
>JAWPHD010022801.1:0-23994 GCA_037043455.1 Cyrtodaria siliqua | reverse complement strand
CCCCAACCCACTCCTGCCTCTCCCCCCGCTCTCCCCCACCCCCACTTGAAACTTTTTTTTTTACATATTTCTGTGTTGCTTTTGTCAATTCTTACACATATATGTTGCCCCCCTCACCCCCCCCCCCCCCCCCCCACACACACCTAACCCTGCCTCACCCCCCCCCCCCCCCCCCCCCCCCCCCCCCACCACACTAGATTTTTTATTGATTTTTTACATATTTCTTTGTTGTTTTAGTCAATTCTTACACATATATGTTGCCCCCTCCCCCCGCCCACTCCCGCCTCTCCCCCGCTCTCCCCCCCCCCCACCCCCACTTGAAACTTTTTTTTTTTACATATTTCTGTGTTGCTTTAGTCAGTTCTTACACATATATGTTGCCCCCTCACTCCCCACCCCACCTAACCCCGCCTATCCCCCCCCACCCCACCCACCCACCCCACCACACTAGATTTTTTTTTTTTTACATATTTCTTTGTTGTTTTAGTCAATTCTTACACATGTTGCCCTCCCCACCCCACGCCTCTACCCCATCCCCACTCAAACTCGATTTTTTTTTTCTTCATATTTTTGTGTTGTTTTGGTGAATAATTACATAGCTTCTTACACATATATGTTGCCCTCACCACCCCCACTCCCCCCACCATCCACCCCCGCCTCTCCCCCACCCCGCACCCCACTCAAAACTCGATTTTTTTGTGTTTTTTACATATTTTTGTGTAGTTTTGGGCAATTCTTACACATAGTTATGTTGTGCTCCCAACCCCACCCCACATTGTTGTAGCTGATGGTATATACTAGCTATAAATTTATTATTCTCCGAAAAATCGAATAGTCGAGCTGCGCTGTTCTCCGACAGCTCTTGTTTATAATTATGCTGATTATATAATTGATTTATCATTTATTCTTAATTTTTTACTTAAAGTGGCATAACCAGTATTTTTCAACTTTTAAATAGTAAGTTACACGCAGACATAGATGATCTTAAACGAGTTCCTATTTCATATAAGATTTATGTAACGAGTTATGAATTATTTCAATTTTAACGAGCCTTTTGGCGAGTTAAAATTTAAAATAATTCATAACGAGTTTCATAAATCTTATATGGAATGGGAACGAGTTTAAGATCCTTTTTGTCACATAACATTGCAATCGAATTAGTAAAAAATGATACAGATGTACATAGAACCGCCACAACGTCAGACACACTTTATCGCCAAAACGTAATAAAATATTTGACGTAACGTCGCGTCTCACACATAATGTTTATGCCAACTTTTTAACAAACCAACAACAGTGTTTTGTATAACGTGCATTATTTTTATAAGCTGTCACAAATAATAAGTTTATGATTCAAATCTGGGTGAATTTCTAAAAAAATAAAATAGTTTCAGTTAATAAACTTGCTGTAGTGTATGATATGATACTGTAGTGTATGATATGATACTGTAGAGTATGGTATGATGCTGACTTTTATGATATGATACTGTAGTGTATGGAATGATGCTGTAGTGTATGGAATGACAGTCTGCGAAATTAACTTTTGGACTTGGTTGTCCTTCGAAAGGAGAATTGGTTGCCCGAAATATTTCTTTTAAAAACGGAAGGCTTTATAAATTATTACTCTGAAGATATATGTAAACAAAGCAAAACTTGATGTCTCTATAATATTTATTCAGAATTTATTCTTTCGTATATTGTATAAGAAGATTTTCTATGTCATTCTCCGAAAAGTCACAGTCTGAGTCATCATCAGTCATCATCAACGCCATCATCTGTTACATAGAGCAACATTGACATTTTGTCACAACCGGAAACACGTTTTTACCGACGCATGCGCTAATTAGCATATTGTTGATGTTTATTTTATTTTCATTGGGTGGAATAATTCACGAACCGTTCATGAATAATTGTAGTTTTCCGTTGCTCTATCGATCGGAACTATTCGCCAATCACGTACTCTATAAAATATGGATTCCCGAATGACGGAATCCGACGAGTCCACTCCGATTGGTTGCTCTATACAAAATAAAGAATTCGGCAAAATCCGATCAAAAACGAGGTTGTGACCTTCCCTAGAGGGATACAATTAATTGATCAATTCCTCGTAGCATTTATACCGGTGTCACAGTATTTTTCTCAACGTCAATATGAAAAAGCAGAAATCGTGTTTCCTATTCGACTTTTATACTTCTTTTGATCATTGCACTTCCAGAAAGTTTGGTTGTCCGATCGGACAACCAAACTGGGAACTCGTGGTTGTCCTGTTCGGAAATTAGTTGTCCCGGACAACCGGACTACCGCTAATTTCGCAGACTGGAATGATGCTGTAGTGTATGGAATGATGCTGTAGTGTATGATATGATGCTGAAGTGTATGATCTGATACTGTAGTGTATGGAATGATGCTGTAGTGTATGATATGATGCTGTAGTGTATGGAATGATGCTGTAGTGTATGGAATGATGCTGTATGGAATGATGCTGTAGTGTATGGAATGATGCTGTAGTGTATGGAATGATGCTGTAGTGTATGATATGATGCTGAAGTGTATGATCTGATGTTGTAGTGTATGGAATGATGCTGTAGTGTATGGAATGATGCTGTAGTGTATGATATGCTACTGTAGAGTATGATATGCTACTGTAGAGTATGATATGACTGATGCTGTAGTGTATGATATGATACTGTAGTGTATGGAATGATACTGTAGTGTATGGAATGATGCTGTAGTGTATGGAATGATGCTGTAGTGTATGATCTGATGCTGTAGTGTATGGAATGATGCTGTAGTGTACGATATGATACTGTAGTGTATAGAATGATGCTGTAGTGTATGGAATGATGCTGTAGTGTATGATATGATGCTGAAGTGTATGGAATGATGCTGTAGTGTATGATATGATACTGTAGTATATAGAATGATGATGTAGTGTATAGAATGATAATGTAGTGTATGATATGATACTGTAGTGTATGGAATGATGCTGTAGTGTATGGTATGATACTGTAGTGTATGATATGATACTGTAGTGTATGATATGATACTGTAGTGTATAGAATGATGATGTAGTGTATATAATGATACTGTAGTGTATGGTATGATACTGTTGTGTATAGAATGATACTGTAGTGTATGGTATGATACTGTAGTGTATAGAATGATGCTGCAGTGTATAGAATGATGCTGTAGTGTATAGAATGATACTGTAGTTTATGGAATGATACTGTAGTGTATGGAATGATACTGTAGTTTATGGAATGATACTGTAGTGTATGGAATGATACTGTAGAGTATGGTATGATGCTGTAGAATATGGTATGATGCTGTAGCCTGTAGAGTATGGTATGATGCTGTAGTGTATGGTATGGTATGATGCTGTAGAATATGGTATGATGCTGTAGCCTGTAGAGTATGGTATGATGCTGTCGATATTGTATTGAGGTAGCTATTGCAGTCTACGGTAGTTACAGTTATGCCATAGCAATGTATATGGCATACTAGTACCTTTTAAAATAATAAAGTAATGTAGACCTTTTATGTATGTAGGCTAGTAGGTAATCATGTATGCATCAGCGTATTGTAGAAACAGGTTAGTCCATATGCACATTAAAGATCTCACTGAAGGTCTGTGTTGATCAGTGATACAAAAAACTAACAAACCCTTCTTCAGAAATGAGGCTGCCATGACATTAAATTAAAATTGATTGTGTTCAGTATCAGTAGAAAGAAGTAGAAATAACTCATTCTTCATTATACCTCCTACACAGTGATAATGTACATGTACCTTTACTTGCTATGTATTTTATATTTAAGCATCTGCATACCCTAGTTAAGTATAGCAAAAAAACAGGACAGATACTCATAAGGTGATAACAGCAGTCTGCAGCTAGCATTTGTGCCAGACCATAAAGGAAGTGGGACATAGTCATGACCTCTTGCTATCACATGAAACTATCCATCTTGCAAGTGTGTATTTAAGTTCTGCATTTGCGATTGGATAGTGATTTGGGATAAGCATGTTATTTCTACAATCATGTATTTCATCACTTACATCTGCCCATGGATTTCCGATCACATAGAAGACAGAACAGACTCTCATTACAATTGTAAGTATTAACTAAAGTATATCCTACAAACACATACTATGGTGGGGCCTTCTTAGATCAAGTTATCAAATTTTAAACTTTGAATCCGAATTGTTGAATTTCTGTAGGGGGTCCGTAACAAACTCAATAACTAATAATAGGAGGTACGCTGAAACAGATGGCCACTTGTAAACAGTTGATGCACTGCATGCTGGATGGTATATTGTATATATAGGAAGTACGCTGAAACGTATGGCCGCTTGTACACGGGTAATGCATTGCATGCTGTGTGGTATATTGCATATATAGGAAGTACACCGAAACAGATGGCCACATATAAACAGGTAATGCATTGCATGTTGGATGGTATATGGCATACACAGAAAGTACGCCGAAACGGATGGCCACATATAAACAGGTAATGCATTGCCTGCTGGATGGTATATTGCATATATAGGAAGTACGCCGAAACGGATGGCCACATATAAACAGGTAATGCATTGCATGCTGGATGGTATATTGCATATATAGGAAGTACGCCGAAACGGATGGCCACATATAAACAGGTAATATAGCGCATGCTGGATGGTATATTGCATGTATAGGAAGTACGCCGAAACGGATGGCCACATATAAACAGGTAATATAGTGCAAGATGGATGGTATATTGCATGTATAGGAAGTACGCCGAAACGGATGGCCACATATAAACAGGTAATGTTTTGCATGCTGGTACACATATATTGATGGTACCGACGGATATTTCATATATAGGAAGTACGCCGAAACGGATGGCCACATATAAACAGGTAATATAGTGCAAGATGGATGGTATATTGCATGTTCAGGAAGTACGCCGAAACGGATGGCCACTTATAAATAGGTGATACACTGCATGCTGGATGGTATATTGCATGTATAGGAAGTACGCCGAAACGGATGGCCACATATAAACAGGTAATATAGTGCATGATGGATGGTATATTGCATGTATAGGAAGTACGCCGAAATGGATGGCCACTTATAAACAGGTGATACACTGCATGATGGATGATATATTGCATGTATAGGAAGTACGCCGAAACGGATGGCCACATATAAACAGGTAATATAGTGCATAATGGGTGGTATATTGCATGTATAGGAAGTACGCCGAAACGGATGGCCACATATAAACAGGTAATACAGTGCATGGTGGATGGTACATTGCATGTATAGGCATTATGCCGAAACAGATGGCCACATATAAACAGGTAATGCATTGCATGCTGGTACATATATATTGATGGTATATTTCATATATAGGAAGTACGCCTAAATGGATGGCCACTTATAAAGAGGTAATATAGTGCATGCTGGATAGTATATTGCATGTATAGGAAGTACGCCGAAACGGATGGCCACATATAAACAGGTAATATAGTGCAAGATGGATGGTATATTGCATGTATAGGAAGTACGCCGAAACGGATGGCCACTCATAAACAGGTGATACACTGCATGCTGGATGGTATATTGCATGTATAGGAAGTACGTTGAAACGGATGGCCACATATAAACAGGTAATATAGTGCATGATGGATGGTATATTGCATGTATAGGAAGTACGCCGAAACGGATGGCCACATATAAACAGGTAATATAGTGCAAGATGGATGGTATATTGCATATATAGGAAGTACGCCGAAACGGATGGCCACATATAAGCAGGTAATATAGTGCATGATGGATGGTATATTGCATGTATAGGAAGTACGCCGAAACGGATGGCCACATATAAACAGGTAATGCATTGCATGCTGGTACACATATATTGATGGTACAAACGGATATGTCATATATAGGAAGTACGCCAAAACGGATGGCCATATACGCCGAAACGGATGGCCACATATAAACAGGTAATGTTTTGCATGCTGGTACACATATATTGATGGTACCGACGGATATTTCATATATAGGAAGTACGCCGAAACGGATGGCCACATATAAACAGGTAATATAGTGCAAGATGGATGGTATATTGCATGTATAGGAAGTACGCCGAAACGGATGGCCACATATAAACAGGTAATATAGTGCAAGATGGATGGTATATTGCATGTATAGGAAGTACGCCGAAACGGATGGCCACTTATAAATAGGTGATACACTGCATGCTGGATGGTATATTGCATGTATAGGAAGTACGCCGAAACGGATGGCCACATATAAACAGGTAATATAGTGCATGATGGATGGTATATTGCATGTATAGGAAGTACGCCGAAATGGATGGCCACTTATAAACAGGTGATACACTGCATGATGGATGATATATTGCATGTATAGGAAGTACGCCGAAACGGATGGCGACATATAAACAGGTAATATAGTGCATGATGGGTGGTATATTGCATGTATAGGAAGTACGCCGAAAAGGATGGCCACTTATAAATAGGTGATACACTGCATGCTTGATGGTATATTGCATGTATAGGCAGTATGCCGAAACGGATGGCCACATATAAACAGGTAATGCATTGCATGCTGGTACATATATATTGATGGTATATTTCATATATAGGAAGTACGCCTAAATGGATGGCCACTTATAAACAGGTGATACACTGCATGCTAGATGGTACATTGCATTCATAGGAAGTACACCGAAACAGATGGCCACTTATAAATAGGTGATACACGGCATGCTGGATGGTATATTGCATGTATAGGAAGTACGCCGAAACGAATGGCCACATATAAACAGGTAATGCATTGCATGCTGGATGGTATATTGCATATATAGGAAGTATGCCGAAACGTATGGCCACATATAAACAGGTAGTGCATTGCATGCTGGATGGTATATTGCATATATAGGAAGTACGCCGAAACGGATGGCCACATATAAACAGGTAATGCATTGCATGCTGGTACATATATATTGATGATATATTTCATATATAGGAAGTACGCCTAAATGGATGGCCACTTATAAACAGGTGATACACTGCATGCTAGATGGTACATTGCATATATAGGAAGTACGCCAAAACGGATGGCCACATATAAACAGGTAATAAAGTGCAGGCTGGATGTTATATGGCAATATAATGGCATACACAGGAAGTACGTCGAAACGGATGGCCACATATAAACAGGTAATGCACTGCATGTTGGATGGTATAATGCATACACAGGAAGTGCAGCGGAACGGATGGCCACATATAAACAGGTAATGCATAGCATGCTGGATGGTATATTGCATATATAGGAAGTATGCCGAAACAGATGGCCACTTTTGAACAGGTGATACACTGCATGCAGGATGGTATAGGAAGTACGCCGAAACGGATGGCCACATCTAAACAGTCAATGCATTGCATGCTGGGTGGTATATTGTATATATAAAGAAGTACGCCGAAAACGGATGGCCACATATAAACAGGTAATACAGTGCATGCTACTTCCTACATATTGCATAGGAAGTACGCTGAAATGGATGGCCACTCGTAAACAGGTGATATATTACATGCTGGATGATATATTACATATACAGGAAGTATGCCGAAACGGTTGGTCACTTGGATGATATATTGCACATATGAAAAGTATGCCAAAACAGATGGCAGATTGTATGAAGGTAATACATGGCAGGCCAGATGGTGTATATTGGAAGTATGCCAGAACGCATGGCCACATGTAAACAGGTAATACATTGCATATTAGATGGTATATTCTTGTCTCTTTTTTTTTTTAGTATGTACGAGTAGATCTAGCATAACGTTTTTTGCATACACATTGATAAGACTAAGTGTAATGTTGTATATGATGTACTGTATCACCAGTTTGTGTATAATTTGTATATGTTGGTGTATCTGGACTGTAAAAAAAAGAAATGCAATAAATAAACTTGTACACTTTTCTTTTTGGTGTTTACTTCTTCAACTATCCAACTGATAAAATACTGTATGTAACATATATATACATAGATGGGTAACACTACATAGCCCAATCAGCAGAAGCTTTTGTGTGTACTAAAGTATAGTACCATACTTAGAACTCCATTGTTTCCCATGTGCCACCCAACTGGAGGTTAATTTTAAATCAGGACATACGGTTTAGCTTTAAAATAAGCAGTTCATTATGCAGGGTTGCAGAATTATTCTGTAATAGAAAAAAATACACCATGTTTTTGTAGCATAATTTTATCGGAATTAAAATCAAACTGATTTAAAAGGGGATGTATGTTACATGTCTTTCACAAGCCAGCAAAATATAATCAATATGTATTGTATTGAGGAGTATCTATCTATCTATCTTCCTTTAATGCCAAACCCCTGCTGGGGACCTAGGCATGCGTTGTCATACCGACAAAGACTGTTAGTATTTTAAAAATATATATAAAAGAAATTTAAGAAAAACATTGAAGTTTTTGGATGTTAGGTTTAAAAATAAAAACAAACATTGAATTTATGGTGAGATATGTTCAATTCTGCTGACTGCAGAATTGAACTGTTCTATATTGGGTAATATAGGGATGTCAGGAGCTAATGAATTCCAGTGGAAGACTGTTCTGGGGAAAAAGGAGAATTTGTAGTAGTCAGCGGTTGCGTCAATTAATTTGAAAGCAAGCGAGTGTGAATGTCGGGATTGTCTGTTCGTCAGTGTCATGTAGTCTTCTAGAGGGATAGCTACCAGGTCATTTGTGATCTTGTAACAAAGTGAGAGTCGACTGTCGATACGTCTTTGGTCTAGTCTTCTCCACTGAAGGGACTGGAGCATCTCAGTGACACTACTGGTCCGTCTGTAGTCGTGTTTTGCCCAGCGTGCTGCCCGGCGCTGTACGGCCTCGATCTGGTTTATGGCAGTCTCAGTATGAGGTGACCAGATACTTGAGCAGTACTCCAGCTGAGGGCGGACAAGAGTTTTATAGGCCATGGACTTTAGATCTTCAGAATGAACCTTGATGTTTCTCCTTAAGAACCCTAATGTTTGATTTGCTTTTTTGGTGATGTTGTTGATGTGTGTGTTCCATTGTAAGTCCTCTGCAATAGTGAGGCCTAAGTATTTTGCAGAGGAGGTAGACTCAAGTTTAGTGTTATGTAAGTAATAGGTTGTGTCGATGTGTTTCTTTAACCTTGTGATGTGTATAACTTGACATTTTGACGGGTTAAACTCCATGTCCCACTGTTTTTCCCAATGTTCAAGAGTGCATAAGTCTGTCTGTAGTGTTTGTGATTGTTTTTCTTGAGTGATTGCAAGGTATATGGCAGTGTCATCTGCAAATAACCGGACCCGAGAGTTTATCTGAGAGGGAAGATCATTTATGTATGCAAGAAACAGTAGGGGGCCTAGTACGGATCCTTGGGGCACTCCAGATGAGACTGATATGCTTGATGACTGGGATCCGTTAACAACTACACACTGTGTGCGGTTGTTGAGAAATGACCTGATCCACGTTAGGGTGGTCCCTCTTATTCCATATTGGGACAGTTTGAGAAGCAGTTTCTCATGGTTGACTTTATCAAATGCTTTGCTGAAGTCAAGTAGTATAAGGTCTACTTGCTTCTTGGAGGTCACTGATTTGTACAGTTCATCCACAAGCATTGTTAGCTGCGTTTCGCAAGACCTTTTTTCTCTAAAGCCATGTTGGAGATCATAGAAGATTCCAATATTAGTGAAATGTTTTGTAATGGAGGAGGCGATAACATGTTCAAGGGTTCAAGTATATCTACATCGTTATTACACAAAAAATACTCCCATTTAAAGAAACCTTTTAACCCACCCACTTTCCCACTCTTTTTATTGTGGTCGATTTGGTTTTTTTAATTTGTTTTCGTTTTGTTTTTAGGGTGTGGGAGCGGCGTCTAAATAACAAATAATGGTCAGGTGGTCATCCTTTCTTCCTTTCATTCTAAGGTTTATCATCCATGTTATCGTCCATTTTAAATACCGCCTCCCGGCGTTGTTAGCAACGAGAAGAGAATAGAATACAGATAGTATATTTATAGAACAGAAGAAATCCGAAGTCTAACACACAGAAATCGATGACGTCATAATGAATATTCATGACTTCTAGGTTAAAACGGATGGCCGAGAGCATCTACCCAATCACATTCCCTTCTCGCTGTGGCGGCACTAAATAACTTATTATGTGTTGGTGAACCGTTAAGAAATACTCAATTCGATTCAATTATTAAGCTATACTATCACATTTCCCCTCTCTCTGGGTTGGCTCAAATTAACTAAATACTCTCCCTAGATAAAATACAAGTTATATACTTGCTTCATGGAATTTCATAAGAATACTTGAGTTTATTTATAACATACTTGAAGCATGTGTATTACCTGTATTTCATCAGTGGATCCGTGAGATTCTCACGCACTTTAGGTCTAATTACACTAAATCAACAGGATGTGCTCGCCTGGTGCAGTCGAAAGTAGTTCTGTATTAAAGAGTGCTAATCTTTTTTTCTTTAAAAACTTTTTTTAATGAGTAACTGTATTCTGGACATGTTGTTGATATTTGAAAATGCAGCTCATCATGTTTTTGACAGTTTTTGATATAAATTTGAGAAGTGAAAGTAGACAGGGTATGAAATTGCAAGGGGTAAATACAGTGTTGGCCTTTGACCCGGTGTTAGTATACAACTGAAGAAATGTTTCTTAGAAGGTATTAAACCCCCTATTTCCTTGTTGATGTTTAATAGCAGACATGTTTATTTGCATGATAAAGTAAGTTTCCCAGAATTCTAACGAGGTTTGAGTTTTTAACAGGTTGTCAACATTTTAACTTTACTATGGAAGGGCAATGGAGACTCATTTACGCTATTATAACCTTTATATATCAGTTTATATATTTATGACATCTATGAAACATCTGTATTACGTGTATTTCATCCTTGCTTCCGTGTGATTCTCACGCACTCATACGTTTATTTATGACATCTATGAAGCATGTATATATTACCTTTATTTCATCCTTGGATTCGTGTGATTCGCACGCATACATTCGTTTATTTATGACATATATGAAGCGTGTGTATTACATGTATTTGATCCGTGTGATTCTCACGCATACATTCGTTTATTTATGACATCTATGAAGCTTGTGTATTACCTGGATTTCTCACGCATATTTTAGTTATTTATGACATCCATGAAGCATGTGTATTACCTGTATCTGATCCGTGTGATTCTCATGCATACATTCGTTTATTTATGACATCCATGAAGCATGTGTATTGCCTGTATTTGATCCGTGTGATTCTCACGCATACATTCGTTTATTTATGACATCTATGAAGCATGTGTATTACCTGGATTTCATCCTTGGATCTATGTAATTCTCAAGCATGTATTAGTTTATTAATTTCATTTATGAAGCATGTGTACTGCCTGTATTTCATCCTTGGATCCGTGTGATACTCACGCATACATTCGTTTATTTATGACATCTATGAAGCATCTGTATTGCCTGTATTTGATCCTTGGATCCGTGTGATACTCACGCATACATTATATTTATGACATATATGAAGCATGTGTATTACCTGTATTTCATCCTTGGATCCGTGTGATTCTCACGCATACAATCGTTTATTTATGACATCTATGAAGCATCTGTATTACCTGTATTTCATCCTTGGATCCGTGTGATTCTCACGCATGTATTAGTTTATTTATTTCATCTATTAAGCATGTGTATTACCTGTATTTTATCCGAGGGATTCTCACGCATACATTCATTTACTTATATATGAAGCATGTATATTAATTGCATTTCATCCTTGGATCCGTGCGATTCTCACGCATACATTAGTTTATTTATGACATCTTTGAAGCATGTGTATTACCTGGATTTCATCCTTGGATCTGTGTGATTCTCACGCATGCATTAGTTTATTTATTTCATCTATGAAGTATGTGTATTGCCTGTATTTCATCCTTGGATCTGTGTGATTCTCACGCATACATTCGTTTATTTATGACATCTATGAAGCATGTGTATTACCTGTATTTCATCCGTGTGATTATCAAGCATACATTCGTTTAGTTATGACATCTATGAAGCATGTGTATTACCTGTATTTCATCCGTGTGATTCTCACGCATACATTCGTTTATTTAAGACATATATATGAAGGATGTGTATTACCTGTATTTCATCCTTGGATCCGTGTGATTCTCACGCACACATTCGTTTATTTATGACATCTATGAAGCATATGTATGTCCTGTATTTCATCCGTGTGATTCTCACGCATATATTCGTTGGCTTATGACATATATGAAGCATGTGTATTACCTGTATTTGTTCCGTGTGATTCTTACGCATACATTAGTTTATTTATGACATCTATGAAACATGTGTATTACCTGTATTACATCCGTGCGATTCCAAGGCATACATTCGCTTACTTATGACATATATCAAGCATGGGTATTACCTGTATTTCATCCTTGGATCCGTGTGATTATCACGAAAACTTTAGTTATTTATGACATCTATGGAGCATGTGTATTACCTGTATTTCTTCCGTGTTATTCTCACGCATACATTAGTTTACTTATGACATATAGGAAGCATGTGTATTACCTGTATTTCATCCGTGTTATTCTCACGCATACATTAGTTATCTTATGACATCTACGAAGCATGTGTATTACCTGTATTTCATCCTTGCGATTCTCACGCATACATTAGTTTACTTATGACATCTATGGAGCATGTGTATTACCTGTATTTCATCCGTGCGACTCTCACGCATACATTAGTTTACTTATGACATATATGAAGCTTGTGTATTACCTGTATTTCATCCGTGCGATTCTCACGCATACATTTGTTTACTTATGACATCTATGGAGCATGTGTATTACCTGTAGTTCATCCTTGGATCCGTGTGATTCTCACGCATACATTAGTTTACTTATGACATCTATGAAGCATGTGTATTACCTGTATTTCATCCGTGCAATTCTCACGCATACATTAGTTTATTTATGACATCTATGAAGCATGTGTATTACCTGTATTTCATCTGTGTATTTCTCACGAATACAATCGTTTGCTTATGACATATAAGAAGGATGTGTATTACCTGTATTTCATCCTTGGATCCATGTGATTCTCACGCATACATTCGTTTATTTATGACATCTATGAAGCATGTATATTGGCTGTATTTCATCCGTGTGATTCTCACGCATACATTCGTTTACTTATTACATACATGAAGCATGGGTATTACCTGCATTTCATCCTTGTATCCGTGCGATTCTCACGCATACATTAGTTTATTTATGACATCTATGAAGCATGTATATTTCCTGTATTTCATCCGTGTGATTCTCACGCATACATTCGTTGACTTATGACATATATGAAGCATGGGTATTACCTGTATTTCATCCTTGGATCCGTGTGATTATCACGCAAACTTTAGTTATTTATGACATTTAGCGAGCATGTGCATTACCTGTATTTGTTCCGTGTGATTCTCACGCATACATTAGTTTACTTATGTCATCTATAAAGCATGTGTATTACCTGTATTTCATCCGTGTTATTCTCACGAATACAATCGTTTGCTTATGACATATATGAAAGATGTGTATTACCTGTATTTCATCCGTGTTATTCTCACGAATGCAATCGTCTGCTTATGACATATATGAAGGATGTGTATTACCTGTATTTCATCCTTGGATCCGTGTGAATCTAACGCATACATTAGTTTACTTATGACATCTATGAAGCAGGTGTATTGCCTGTATTTCATCCGTGTGATTCTCACGCATACATTTGTTTACTTATGACATATATGAAGCATTTGTATTGCCTGTATTTCATCCTTGGATCCATGTGATTCTCATGCATACATTGGTTTATTTATGACATCTATGAAGCATGTGTATTACACATTCATCCGCGTGATTCTCAAGCATACATTCATTTACTTATGACATATATGAAGCATGTATATTACCGGTATTTCATCCGTGTTATTCTCAATAATACAATCATTTGCTTATGACATATATGAAGAATGTGTATTACCTGTATTTTATCCTTGGATCCGTGTGATTCTCACGCATACATTAGTTTACTTATGACATCTATGAAGCATGTGTATTGCCACTATTTCATACGTGTGATTCTCACGCATACATTTGTTTACTTATGACATATATGAAGCATTTGTATTACCTGTATTTCATCCTTGGATCCATGTGATTCTCACGCATACATTCGTTTATTTTTGACATCTATGAAGCATGTGTATTACCTGAATTTCATCCGTGTGATTCTCACGCATACATTCGTTTACTTATGACATCTATGAAGAATGTGTATAACATGTATTTCATCAGTGTGATTCTCACGCATATATTAGTTTATTTATTTCATCTATAAAGCATGTATATTGCCTGTATTTCATCCTTGGATCCGTGTGATTCTCACGCATACATTCGTTTATTTATGACATCTATGAAGCATGTGTATTACCTGGATTTCCTCCTTGGATCTGTGTGATTCTCACGCATACATTTGTTTATTTATGACATCTATGAAGCATGTGTATTACCTGGATTTCCTCCTTGGATCCGTGCGATTCTCACGCATACATTCGTTTATTTATGACATCTATAAAGCATGTGTATTACCTGTATTTCATCCGTGTGATTCTCACGCATACATTCGTTTAGTTATGACATATATGAAGCATGTGTATTACCTGTATTTCATCCGTGTGATTCTCACGCATACATTCGTTTAGTTATGACATATATGAAGCATGTATATTACCTGTATTTCATCCGTGCGACTCTCACGCATACATTAGTTTACTTATGACATATATGAAGCATGTGTATTACCTGTATTTCATCCGTGCGATTCTCACGCATACATTTGTTTACTTATGACATCTATGGAGCATGTGTATTACCTGTAGTTCATCCTTGGATCCGTGTGATTCTCACGCATACATTAGTTTACTTATGACATCTATGAAGCATGTGTATTACCTGTATTTCATCCGTGCGATTCTCACGCATACTTAAGTTTATTTATGACATCTATGAAGCATGTGTATTACCTGTATTTCATCTGTGTATTTCTCACGAATACAATCGTTTGCTTATGACATATATGAAGGATGTGTATTACCTGTATTTCATCCTTGGATCCATGTGATTTTCACGCATACATTCGTTTATTTATGACATCTATGAAGCATGTATATTGGCTGTATTTCATCCGTGTGATTCTCACGCATACATTCGTTTACTTATTACATACATGAAGCATGGGTATTACGTGCATTTCATCCTTGGATCCGTGCGATTCTCACACATACATTAGTTTATTTATGACATCTATGAAGCATGTGTATTTCCTGTATTTCATCCGTGTGATTCTCACGCATACATTCGTTGACTTATGACATATATGAAGCATGGGTATTACCTGTATTTCATCCTTGGATCCGTGTGATTATCACGCAAACTTTAGTTATTTATGACATTTAGCGAGCATGTGCATTACCTGTATTTGTTCCGTGTGATTCTCACGCATACATTAGTTTACTTATGTCATCTATAAAGCATGTGTATTACCTGTATTTCATCCGTGTTATTCTCACGAATACAATCGTTTGCTTATGACATATATGAAAGATGTGTATTACCTGTATTTCATCCGTGTTATTCTCACGAATGCAATCGTCTGCTTATGACATATATGAAGGATGTGTATTACCTGTATTTCATCCTTGGATCCGTGTGAATCTAACGCATACATTAGTTTACTTATGACATCTATGAAGCAGGTGTATTGCCTGTATTTCATCCGTATGATTCTCACGCATACATTTGTTTACTTATGACATATATGAAGCATTTGTATTGCCTGTATTTCATCCTTGGATCCATGTGATT
The DNA here is from genome assembly GCA_037043455.1 of Cyrtodaria siliqua. Classification (NCBI taxonomy): domain Eukaryota; kingdom Metazoa; phylum Mollusca; class Bivalvia; order Adapedonta; family Hiatellidae; genus Cyrtodaria; species Cyrtodaria siliqua. The sequence goes on along the minus strand of JAWPHD010022801.1, from coordinate 7,975 downwards.
CTCATGCATACATTGGTTTATTTATGACATCTATGAAGCATGTGTATTACACATTCATCCGCGTGATTCTCAAGCATACATTCATTTACTTATGACATATATGAAGCATGTGTATTACCTGTATTTCATCCGTGTTATTCTCAATAATACAATCATTTGCTTATGACATATATGAAGAATGTGTATTACCTGTATTTTATCCTTGGATCCGTGTGATTCTCACGCATACATTAGTTTACTTATGACATCTATGAAGCATGTGTATTGCCAATATTTCATCCGTGTGATTCTCACGCATACATTTGTTTACTTATGACATATATGAAGCATTTGTATTACCTGTATTTCATCCTTGGATCCATGTGATTCTCACGCATACATTCGTTTATTTTTGACATCTATGAAGCATGTGTATTACCTGAATTTCAGCCGTGTGATTCTCACGCATACATTCGTTTACTTATGACATCTATGAAGAATGTGTATAACATGTATTTCATCAGTGTGATTCTCACGCATATATTAGTTTATTTATTTCATCTATAAAGCATGTGTATTACCTGGATTTCCTCCTTGGATCTGTGTGATTCTCACGCATACATTTGTTTATTTATGACATCTATGAAGCATGTGTATTACCTGGATTTCCTCCTTGGATCCGTGCGATTCTCACGCATACATTCGTTTATTTATGACATCTATAAAGCATGTGTATTACCTGTATTTCATCCGTGTGATTCTCACGCATACATTCGTTTAGTTATGACATATATGAAGCATGTGTATTACCTGTATTTCATCCGTGTGATTCTCACGCATACATTCGTTTAGTTATGACATATATGAAGCATGTATATTACCTGTATTTCATCCGTGCGACTCTCACGCATACATTAGTTTACTTATGACATATATGAAGCATGTGTATTACCTGTATTTCATCCGTGCGATTCTCACGCATACATTTGTTTACTTATGACATCTATGGAGCATGTGTATTACCTGTAGTTCATCCTTGGATCCGTGTGATTCTCACGCATACATTAGTTTACTTATGACATCTATGAAGCATGTGTATTACCTGTATTTCATCCGTGCGATTCTCACGCATACATTAGTTTATTTATGACATCTATGAAGCATGTGTATTACCTGTATTTTCACTGTGTATTTCTCACGAATACAATCGTTTGCTTATGACATATATGAAGGATGTGTATTACCTGTATTTCATCCTTGGATCCATGTGATTCTCACGCATACATTCGTTTATTTATGACATCTATGAAGCATGTATATTGGCTGTATTTCATCCGTGTGATTCTCACGCATACATTCGTTTACTTATTACATACATGAAGCATGGGTATTACGTGCATTTCATCCTTGGATCCGTGCGATTCTCACACATACATTAGTTTATTTATGACATCTATGAAGCATGTGTATTTCCTGTATTTCATCCGTGTGATTCTCACGCATACATTCGTTGACTTATGACATATATGAAGCATGGGTATTACCTGTATTTCATCCTTGGATCCGTGTGATTATCACGCAAACTTTAGTTATTTATGACATTTAGCAAGCATGTGCATTACCTGTATTTGTTCCGTGTGATTCTCACGCATACATTAGTTTACTTATGACATCTATGAAGCATGTGTATTACCTGTATTTCATCCGTGTTATTCTCACGAATACAATCGTTTGCTTATGACATATATGAAAGATGTGTATTACCTGTATTTCATCCGTGTTATTCTCACGAATGCAATCGTCTGCTTATGACATATATGAAGGATGTGTATTACCTGTATTTCATCCTTGGATCCGTGTAAATCTAACGCATACATTAGTTTACTTATGACATCTATAAAGCATGTGTATTGCCTGTATTTCATCCGTGTGATTCTCACGCATACATTTGTTTACTTATGACATATATGAAGCATTTGTATTGCCTGTATTACATCCTTGGATCCATGTGATTCTCATGCATACATTGGTTTATTTATGACATCTATGAAGCATGTGTATTACACATTCATCCGCGTGATTCTCAAGCATACATTCATTTACTTATGACATATATGAAGCATGTGTATTACCTGTATTTCATCCGTGTTATTCTCAATAATACAATCATTTGCTTATGACATATATGAAGAATGTGTATTACCTGTATTTTATCCTTGGATCCGTGTGATTCTCACGCATACATTAGTTTACTTATGACATCTATGAAGCATGTTTATTGCCTGTATTTCATCCGTGTGATTCTCACGCATACATTTGTTTACTTATGACATATATGAAGCATTTGTATTACCTGTATTTCATCCTTGGATCCATGTGATTTTCACGCATACATTCGTTTATTTATGACATCTATGAAGCATGTGTATTACCTGGATTTCCTCCTTGGATCTGTGTGATTCTCACGCATACATTTGTTTATTTATGACATCTATGAAGCATGTGTATTACCTGGATTTCCTCCTTGGATCCGTGCGATTCTCACGCATACATTCGTTTATTTATGACATCTATAAAGCATGTGTATTACCTGTATTTCATCCGTGTGATTCTCACGCATACATTCGTTTAGTTATGACATATATGAAGCATGTGTATTACCTGTATTTCATCCGTGTGATTCTCACGCATACATTCGTTTAGTTATGACATATATGAAGCATGTATATTACCTGTATTTCATCCGTGCGACTCTCACGCATACATTAGTTTACTTATGACATATATGAAGCATGTGTATTACCTGTATTTCATCCGTGCGATTCTCACGCATACATTTGTTTACTTATGACATCTATGGAGCATGTGTATTACCTGTAGTTCATCCTTGGATCCGTGTGATTCTCACGCATACATTAGTTTACTTATGACATCTATGAAGCATGTGTATTACCTGTATTTCATCCGTGCGATTCTCACGCATACATTAGTTTATTTATGACATCTATGAAGCATGTGTATTACCTGTATTTCATCTGTGTATTTCTCACGAATACAATCGTTTGCTTATGACATATATGAAGGATGTGTATTACCTGTATTTCATCCTTGGATCCATGTGATTCTCACGCATACATTCGTTTATTTATGACATCTATGAAGCATGTATATTGGTTGTATTTCATCCGTGTGATTCTCACGCATACATTCGTTTACTTATTACATACATGAAGCATGGGTATTACGTGCATTTCATCCTTGGATCCGTGCGATTCTCACACATACATTAGTTTATTTATGACATCTATGAAGCATGTGTATTTCCTGTATTTCATCCGTGTGATTCTCACGCATACATTCGTTGACTTATGACATATATGAAGCATGGGTATTACCTGTATTTCATCCTTGGATCCGTGTGATTATCTCGCAAACTTTAGTTATTTATGACATTTAGCAAGCATGTGCATTACCTGTATTTGTTCCGTGTGATTCTCACGCATACATTAGTTTACTTATGACATCTATGAAGCATGTGTATTACCTGTATTTCATCCGTGTTATTCTCACGAATACAATCGTTTGCTTATGACATATATGAAAGATGTGTATTACCTGTATTTCATCCGTGTTATTCTCACGAATGCAATCGTCTGCTTATGACATATATGAAGGATGTGTATTACCTGTATTTCATCCTTGGATCCGTGTGAATCTTACGCATACATTAGTTTACTTATGACATCTATAAAGCATGTGTATTGCCTGTATTTCATCCGTGTGATTCTCACGCATACATTTGTTTACTTATGACATATATGAAGCATTTGTATTGCCTGTATTTCATCCTTGGATCCATGTGATTCTCATGCATACATTGGTTTATTTATGACATCTATGAAGCATGTGTATTACACATTCATCCGCGTGATTCTCAAGCATACATTCATTTACTTATGACATATATGAAGCATGTGTATTACCTGTATTTCATCCGTGTTATTCTCAATAATACAATCATTTGCTTATGACATATATGAAGAATGTGTATTACCTGTATTTTATCCTTGGATCCGTGTGATTCTCACGCATACATTAGTTTACTTATGACATCTATGAAGCATGTGTATTGCCTGTATTTCATCCGTGTGATTCTCACGCATACATTTGTTTACTTATGACATATATGAAGCATTTGTATTACCTGTATTTCATCCTTGGATCCATGTGATTCTCACGCATACATTCGTTTATTTTTGACATCTATGAAGCATGTGTATTGCCTGAATTTCATCCGTGTGATTCTCACGCATACATTCGTTTACTTATGACATCTATGAAGAATGTGTATAACATGTATTTCATCAGTGTGAGTCTCACGCATATATTAGTTTATTTATTTCATCTATAAAGCATGTATATTGCCTGTATTTCATCCTTGGATCCGTGTGATTCTCACGCATACATTCGTTTATTTATGACATCTATGAAGCATGTGTATTACCTGGATTTCCTCCTTGGATCTGTGTGATTCTCACGCATACATTTGTTTATTTATGACATCTATGAAGCATGTGTATTACCTGGATTTCCTCCTTGGATCTGTGTGATTCTCACGCATATATTAGTTTATTTATGACATCTATGAAGCATGTGTATTACCTGTATTTCATCTGTGTATTTCTCACGAATACAATCGTTTGCTTATGACATATATGAAGCATTTGTATTACCTGTATTTCATATTTGGATCCATGTGATTCTCACGCATACATTCGTTTATTTATGACATGTATGAAGCATGTGTATTACCTGTATTTCATCCTGGTCCGTGTTATTCTCAAGCATACATTATTATGTTTTATTTGGCCTTTTATTTAAGAAATAATAAATATGTACCTGTGTTTTATCGGTGAATAAAACAGAGTTAGGAGTTCGGATACGTAGTAATTAAATCACGAGTGCGTTAGCACGAGTGATTTAATTACTCGCATACGAACGACTAACTGTGTTTTATTCACCGATGAAATACAGGTAGGTATTTATTATTACGATTCTAACACAACAGTTACCCCCTTCTTTACGCTATTATTGGGGCACTATATATTATCTCGGCGGTCAAGGTAATCAGGCTGCTATGTTTACAGGCTGTTCCATTGGGTGCACCCTTATGCAAAGTTCTGCGTTTCAATACACTAGTAGTCACGTGACAAACAATTAAGTCATTGCTTACGTCATATATCTTGCGCTGTATGACGTCAAACGTTCTCAGCTTGTTCAAGCTTGGTTTGGGAGCATGGCAAATTTGTTGTAATTAACATTTCATTAAAATTACTGTCTTCAGTACGTATATTTACCAAGTGACGTCATGTAACGTGCGCTTCCGACGGATGAAACATACGCGGGCAATTAATGGAACAGCTGTATTTTATCGTAGAATAACATACAGCTGTCTCTCTTCTTTGTGTATATGAAAGACTGCGGAGGTCGTGTTAGAATCATCTTTAAACTTTAAGTTGTTCTTTGTTTCTGAGTGTGTTTGTGGTTGAATGCTACTTTTCTTGTTCGATTTGTATATCTATATTTATTGATGACATCTATGAAGCATGTGTATAACCTGTATTTCATAGTGGGTCAGCGTGATTCTCGCGTATACATTTGTTTATTTATGACATCTATTTATGACATCTATGAAGCATCTGTATTACCTGTATTTTATCCTTGGATACGTGTGATTCTCACTCAACCATTCGTTGATTTATAACATATTTGAAATATGTGTATTACCTATATTTCATAGTGGGTCCGTGTGATTTTCACACACATTCGTTTATTTATAACATCTATTTATGAAATATATGAAGCCTGAGTATCACCATCGCGCGCACACACACACACACGTGCGCGCGCACACACAAATAGACGAATGTAGCAACGAAAGCATAAGTGTTGCCCCATCCTTCGTGCCACGTTATATGTGGGTATATATTTCTTGTTTCAGAATTTACACTGTGCACATATACTTTCGTGCCACGTTATATGTGTATAGTGGTAGATTCGGGCAAGGATTTGGGTAGATTTGGGTACAGTTCTTGTTTCAGAAGTTACACTGTATACATATACTTTCGTGTAATAGTAATAAAGATTAGTATGTATTATGTTCTTCTATAGCTAATGCTTGTCTGTCATGTATACATGTGTGTGTGCATTTGTGTGTGCGTGCGTGCGTGCGTGCGTGTGTCAATTGACGGATTAAAACGTCCTTTACGCTCACCTTAATTAATATGTGTATAATTCAAATGTCAATTAATTTAGATTTTGGTCGATGTAATTTCCATTTAGTGTAAATAGTTTTGTTCACTAGAACAACATGGACAAAATATTTCCTTCAAAATAATTGTGCCTAGTAATAGAGCAAGAGTGCCGTTGTCCCTTTAATTCTTCTCACATTGCGATGTTGAATGAGACATTCATTCATTTGTAATAGTTTTGGTAAGTAATACACTGCTGCAATGTGACTACGTGATATATGGGTTAATGTCCCGCAGTGTCGATAAATACTGTCTATAACATGACTCTTGTAATACACAGCTAAGTTCGTGATATATGATCAACCTCCCGTTGCGTCGATAATTACTCTTACGCAATTAACCGTGGTGTCCGATTTGGCAGTTAATCACCATTACGTAACAACATTGATAAGATTCTACAAATTCGCATGTAAGATTTCATATAGCACACAATTATATTTGGCAGTGTAGAAGGGGATGTCGTAAAGAAAATAGGTCTGTATCCATATTGCATTGATAAAATATTATTATGCATGCAACTATGTTTAATATGTTTGTGAGACAATGCAACTTTTAATTGATAATGTATACCCACACTTATACAATTTGTTAGTTTTAAGACATTTTCTATAGTTTTTTCTGCAAAACAGATTTTCTTTAATCTTTTTGTACAGTAAGTCTGATATATATATAGACAGAAAAGGCAAAAATAATGGTAGGTCACCATGATCGTTAAATTTTTAAAAAATAATTTGTAATGCCACCGTCATGTCAATCTGTCCAAAAAGTGGACTTGTCCATGAAATAGCTAAATAAGACATTTTTGAAGTCTTATCATTAATCCATTGGTCACAATTCTGCTAAAATTGTATTAAAGTAAAGAACATTTAATTACAATAACATTTAAAGCTCCTCTTTATGTTAAACCTATATTTTTTTTACAAAATCTGTTGAGACCATTACCACAATTTATGCACAAATTAGCCCATAATGATATAATTTCCTTTCTTTTTTGTATGTTCCCATAATAGAATTTGTTTAAACTTTCTAAGCACATAGTTCAACATATATAAAAACAAAATGTGCAATAAAAATGATAGGTCCACATGCTTGTTTAGAAAAAGAATTTGAAACCCTACCCCTATGCTAAAAGGCCAAGTTGTGTATGAAATTATATAGAAATGGTGTATTTTCCTTTTTTGTTATGTTCCTAATAACAGAATTTGTTCAAACTTTCTAGGCACTTATTTGAACATATATTTAGACAATATATTCAATTAAATGTATAGGTCACCATGCATATTGCGATTTTTGGAACCGTACCATTATGCTTATTTTTTTTAGTTTTGTTGGAATTTTTACAAAATGCTATATTTTTCCTGTTTTATGTATCTAATAATAGGCCTTTATTTAAATAAAGACAATAAAAAAAATACATAAAAAAAAATATTTAAATAAAAAAAAATAATTAAAAAATTAAAAAAAAAGACAAAAAGTACAACTAGACATCAAAAGCAACATTCCTGTAAGGTAAATTTGTAAGAAAATCCATCCAATAGTTTTAGAAGAAAAGTCGCCCAAAAAAGTTGCGCATGGAAAACTACAGCAAATGCCTTTAAGACCGTGGAGTTAGTTCCACTCTGCGAATATTTAGGAATATATTTATATATTATCAATCCTCCGTGGTGCCACTGAGTTCCGTCGGT
>JAWPHD010022800.1:0-23997 GCA_037043455.1 Cyrtodaria siliqua | reverse complement strand
GCTTTTTAATCAGCTATATATATTACTCAGTTCTTACTACATATATATTCAGTTCTTACACATATATAATTCAGTTCTTACAACATATATATTCAGTTTCTTACGCATATATATTCAGTTTCTACACATATATATTCAGTTCTTACACATATATATTCAGTTCTTACACATATATAATTCAGTTCTTACACATATATATTCAGTTCTTACACATGTATATTCAGTTCTAACACATAATATATTCAGTTCTTACACATATATATTTTCAATTCTTACTCATATAATAGTTCCGTTCTTTACACATATATATTCCGTTCTTACACATATATATTCAGTTATTTACACATATATATTCAGTTCTTTACACATATATATATTCAGTTCTTACACATATTAATATTCAGTTCTTACTACCATATATTATTCCGTTCTTACACGCATATATATTCGGTTCTTACGCATATATATTCAGTTCTTACTCATATATACTCGTTCTTACACATATATATTCAGTTCTTACACATATATATTCAGTTCTTACACATATATATTCGTTCTTTACACATATATATTCCAGTTCTATACACATATATATTCAGTTCTTACATATATATTCAGTTCTTAACATATATAATCAGTTCTTACACATATATATTCAGTTCTTTACAAATATATATCCGTCCTTACGCAATATATTCAGTTCTTACGAATATATTCAGTTCTTACGCATATATATTCAGTCTCTTACACATATATATTCCGTTCTTACGCTATATATTCAGTTCTTACACATATATATTCCAGTTCTTACGCATATATTTCCGTACTTAGACATATATATTCAGTTCTTACACATATATATTCCGTTCTTACGCATATATATTCAGTTCTTACACATATATACTTCAGTTCTATACACATATATATTCAGTTCTTACACATATATATTCAGTTCTTACACATATATATTCAGTTCTTTACACATATATATTCAGTTCTTACACATATATATTCAGTTCTTACGCATATATATTCAGTTCTTAAACATATATATTCGTTCTTTAAGCATATATATTCAGTTCTAACACATATATATTCAGTTCTTACACATATATATTCAGTTTCTTACACATATATATTCAGTTCTTACACATATATATTCAGTTCTTACACTTATATATTCAGTTCTTACACATATATATTCAGTTCTTACACATATATATTCCGTTTTTTACGCATATCTATTCCGTTCTTACACATATATATTCATTTCTAACACATATATATTCAGTTCTCTTACACATATATTTTCAATTCTTACTGATATATATTCCGTTCTTACACATATATATTCCGTTCTTACACATATATATTCAGTACTTACACATATATCTTCAGTTCTTACACATATATATTCCGTTCTTACACATATATATTCCGTTCTTACACATATATATTCAGTACTTACACATATATATTCATTCTTACGCATATATATTCAGTTCTTAAACATATATATTCCGTTCTTACGCATATATATTCAGTTCTTACGCATATATATTCAGTTCTTACACATATATATTCAGTTCTTACACATATATATTCAGTTCTTACACATATATATTCAGTTCTTACACATATATATTCAGTTCTTACACATATATATTCAGTTCTTACACATATATATTCAGTTCTTACACATATATATTCAGTTCTTACATATATATATTAGTTCTTACACATATATATTCAGTTCTTACGCAGATATATTCAGTTCTTAAACATATATATTCCGTTCTTACGCATATATATTCAGTTCTTACACATATATATTCAGTTCTTACACATATATATTCAGTTCTTACGCATATATATTCCGTTCTTACGCATATATATTCAGTTATTACACATATATATTCAGTTCTTACACATATATATTCAGTTCTTACACATATATATTCAGTTCTTACACATATATATTCAGTTCTTACACATATATATTCAGTTCTTACACAATATATATTCAGTTCTTACACATATATATTCAGTTCTTACACATATATATTCAGTTCTTACACATATATATTCAGTTCTATACACATATATATTCAGTTCTTACACATATATATTCCGTTCTTACGCATATATATTCAGTTCATACACATATATATTCAGTTCTTACACATATATATTCCGTTCTTACGCATAGATATTCCGTTCTTACGCATATATATTTCGTTCTTACGCATATATATTCCGTTCTTACGCATATATATTCAGTTCTTATGCATATAAATTCCGTTCTTACGCATATATATTCAATTCTTACACATATATATTCAGTTCTTACACATATATATTCAGTTCTTACACATATATATTCAGTTCTTACAACTATATATTCAGTTCTTACACATATATAATCAGTTCTTACACATATATATTCAGTTCTTACCAATATATATTCCGTTCTTACGCATATATATTCAGTTCTTACGAATATATTCAGTTCTTACGCATATATATTCAGTTCTCACACATATATATTCAGTTCTTACACATATATATTCAGTTTTTACGCATATATATTCAGTTCTTACACATATATTTTCAGTTCTTACACATATATATTCATTTCTTACACATATATATTCAGTTCTTACACATATATATTCAGTTCTTACACATCAATATTCAGTTCTTACGCATATATATTCCGTTCTTACGCATATATATTCCGTTCTTACGCACATATATTCCGTTATGTCGGATATATATTCAGTTCTTACAAATATATATTCCGTCCTTACGCATATATATTCAGTTCTTACGAATATATTCAGTTCTTACGCATATATATTCAGTCCTTACACATATATATTCCGTTCTTAAACATATATATTCAGTTCTTACGCATATATATTCAGTTCTTACACATATATTCAGTTCTTACACATGATATATTCAGTTCTTAAACATATATATTCAGTTCTTACACATATATATTCCGTTTTTACGCATATATATTCAGTTCTTACACATATATATTCAGTTCTAACACATATATATTCAGTTGTTACACATATATTTTCAATTCTTACTCATATATATTCCGTTCTTACACATATATATTCCGTTCTTACACATATATATCAGTACTTACACATATATATTCAGTTCTTACACATATATATTCAGTTCTTACACATATATATTCAGTTCTTACCAATATATATTCCGTTCTTACGCATATATATTCAGTTCTTACGCATATATTCAGTTCTTACGCATATAGTCTCCGTTCTTACACATATATATTCAGTTCTTACACATATATATTCAGTTCTTACACATATATATTCAGTTTCTTACAAATATATATTCCGTTCTTACGCATATATATTCAGTTCTTACGCATATATTCAGTTCTTACGCATATATATTCAGTTCTTACAAATATATATTCCATTCTTACGCATATATATTCCGTTCTTACACATATATATTCAGTTCTTACACATATATAATCCGTTCTTACGCATATATATTCAGTTCTTACACATATAAATTCATTTCTTACACATATATATTCAGTTCTTACACATATATATTCAATTCTTACACATATATATTCAGTTCTTACACATATATATTCAGTTCTTACGCATATATATTCAGTTCTTACGCATATATATTCAGTTCTTAAACATATATATTGCGTTCTTACGCATATATATTCAGTTCTAACACATATATATTCAGTTCTTACACATATATATTCAGTTCTTACACATATATATTCAGTTCTTACACTTATATATTCAGATGTTACACATATATATTCAGTTCTTACACATATATATTCAGTTCTTAAGCATATATATTCAGTTCTTACACACATATATTTCGTTCTTACACATATATATTCAGTTCTTACACATATATATTCAGTTCTTACGAATATATTCAGTTCTTAGGCATATATATTCCGTTCTTAGGCATATATATTCAGTTCTTAGGCATATATATTCCGTTCTTAGGCATATATATTCAGTTCTTACACATATATATTCAGTTCTTACACATATATATTCAGTTCTTACACGTATATTTTCAGTTTCTTACTCATATATATTCCGTTCTTACGCATACATATTCCGTTCTTACATTTATATAATCAGTTCTTACACATATATATTCAGTTTTTACACATATATATTCAGTTCTTACAAATATATTTTCCGTTCTTACGCATATATATTCCGTTCTTACGCATATATATTCCACTTTTACACATTTATTCAGTTCTTACGCATATATTCAGTTCTTAAGCATATATACTCCGTTCTTACACATATATATTCAGTTCTTACACATATATTCAGTTCTAACACATATATATTGAGTTCTTACACATATATATTCAGTTCTTACACACATATATTCAGTTCTTACACATATATATTCAGTTCTTACACATATATATTCCGTTCTTGCGCATATATATTCAGTTCTTACGCACATATATTTCGTTCATAAGCATATATATTCTGTTCTTACGCATATATTCAGTTATTACGCATATATATTCAGTTTTTGCACATATATATTCAGTTCTTACACATATATATTCAGTTCTTACGCATATATATTCAGTTCTTACACATATATATTTCGTTCTTACACATATATATTCAGATTCTTACACATATATATTCAGTTCTTACTCATATATATTCAGTTCTTACGCATATATATTCCGTTCTTAACCATATATATTTCGTTCTTACACATATATATTCAGTTCTTACACATATATATTCAGTTCTTACGCATATATATTCCGTTCTTACACATATTTATTCAGTTCTTACACATATATATTCAGTTCTTACGCATATATATTCCGTTCTTACGCATAGATATTCCGTTCTTACGCATATATATTCCGTTCTTACGAATATATATTCAGTTCTTACACATATATATTCAGTTCTTACACATATATATTCAGTTCTGACACATATATATATTCAGTTCTTACACATATATATTCCGTTCTTACGCATATATATTCAGTTCTTACACATATTTATTCAATTCTTACACATATATATTCAGTTCTTAGGCATATATATTCCGTTCTAACGCATAGATATTCCGTTCTTACGCATATATATTCCGTTCTTACGCATATATATTCCGTTCTTACGCATATATATTCAGTTCTTAGGCATATATATTCAGTTCTTACGCATATATATTCAGTTCTTAGGCATAAATACTCCGTTCTTACGCATATATATTCAGTTCTTACACATATATATTCAGTTCTTACACATATATATATTCAGTTCTTACACATATATTTTCAGTTCTTACTCATATATATTCCGTTCTTACGCATATATATTCCGTTCTTACACATATATAATCAGTTCTTACACATATATATTCAGTTCTTACACATATATATTCAGTTCTTACAAATATATATTCAGTTCTTACCCATATATATTCCGTTCTTACGCATATATATTCCGTTCTTACGCATATATATTCCGTTTTTACGCATATATTCAGTTCTTACGCATATATTCAGTTTTTAAGCAAATATACTCCGTTCTTACACATATATATTCAGTTCTTACACATATATTCAGTTCTTACACATATATATTCAGTTCTTACACATATATATTCCGTTCTTGCGCATATATATTCAGTTCTTACGCACATATATTTCGTTCATACGCATATATATTCAGTTCTTACGCATATATTCAGTTATTACGCATATATATTCAGTTTTTGCACATATATATTCAGTTCTTACACATATATATTCAGTTCTTACGCATATATATTCAGTTCTTACACATATATATTTCGTTCTTACGCATATATATTCAGTTCTTACACATATATATTCAGTTCTTACACATATATATTCAGTTCTTACGCATATATATTCCGTTCTTACGCATATATATTCCGTTCTTACACATATATATTCAGTTCTTACACATATATATTCAGTTCTTACGCATATATATTCCGTTCTTACGCATATATATTCAGTTATTACACATATATATTCAGTTCTTACGCATATATATTCAGTTCTTACACATATATATTCAGTTCTTAGACATATATATTCAGTTCTTACACATATATATTCCGTTCTTACGCATATATATTCAGTTCTTACACATATTTATTCAGTTCTTACACATATATATTCAGTTCTTACGCATATATATTCCGTTCTTACGCATAGATATTCCGTTCTTACGAATATATATTCCGTTCTTACGCATATATATTTCGTTCTTACGCATATATATTCAGTTCTTAGGCATATATATTCAGTTCTTAGGCATAAATATTCCGTTCTTACGCATATATATTCAGTTCTTACACATATATATTCAGTTCTTACACATATATATTCAGTTCTTACACATATATATTCAGTTCTTACACATATATATTCCGTTCTTGTGCATATATATTCAGTTCTTACGCACATATATTTCGTTCATACGCATATATATTCAGTTCTTACGCATATATTCTGTTATTACGCATATATAATCAGTTCTTACACATATATATTCCGTTCTTACCAATATATATTCCGTTCTTACACATATATATTCAGTTCTTAAGCATATTTATTCCGTTCTTACGCATACATATTCCGCTCTTACGCATATATATTCAGTTCTTAGGCATAAATATTCCGTTCTTACGCATATATATTCTGTTCTTACACATATATATTCAGTTCTTACACATATATATTCAGTTCTTACACATATATTTTCATTTCTTACTCATATATATTCCGTTCTTACGCATACATATTCCGTTCTTACATTTATATAATCAGTTCTTACACATAATATTCAGTTTTTACACATATATATTCAGTTCTTACAAATATATATTCCGTTCTTACGCATATATATTCCGTTCTTACGCATATATATTCCACTTTTACGCATTAATTCAGTTCTTACGCATATATACTCCGTTCTTACACATATATATTCAGTTCTTACACATATATTCAGTTCTTACACATATATATTCAGTTCTTACACATATATATTCAGTTCTTACACATATATATTCAGTTCTTACACATATATATTCAGTTCTTACACATATATATTCCGTTCTTGCGCATATATATTCAGTTCTTACGCACATATATTTCGTTCTTAAGCATATACACTCCGTTCTTACACATATATATTCAGTTCTTACACATATATTCAGTTCTTACACATATATATTCAGTTCTTACACATATATATTCCGTTCTTGCGCATATATATTCAGTTCTTACGCACATATATTTCGTTCATAAGCATATATATTCTGTTCTTACGCATATATTCAGTTATTACGCATATATATTCAGTTTTTGCACATATATATTCAGTTCTTACACATATATATTCAGTTCTTACGCATATATATTCAGTTCTTACACATATATATTTCGTTCTTACACATATATATTCAGATTCTTACACATATATATTCAGTTCTTACTCATATATATTCAGTTCTTACGCATATATATTCCGTTCTTAACCATATATATTTCGTTCTTACACATATATATTCAGTTCTTACACATATATATTCAGTTCTTACGCATATATATTCCGTTCTTACACATATTTATTCAGTTCTTACACATATATATTCAGTTCTTACGCATATATATTCCGTTCTTACGCATAGATATTCCGTTCTTACGCATATATATTCCGTTCTTACGAATATATATTCAGTTCTTACACATATATATTCAGTTCTTACACATATATATTCAGTTCTGACACATATATATTCAGTTCTTACACATATATATTCCGTTCTTACGCATATATATTCAGTTCTTACACATATTTATTCAATTCTTACACATATATATTCAGTTCTTAGGCATATATATTCCGTTCTAACGCATAGATATTCCGTTCTTACGCATATATATTCCGTTCTTACGCATATATATTCCGTTCTTACGCATATATATTCAGTTCTTAGGCATATATATTCAGTTCTTACGCATATATATTCAGTTCTTAGGCATAAATACTCCGTTCTTACGCATATATATTCAGTTCTTACACATATATATTCAGTTCTTACACATATATATATTCAGTTCTTACACATATATTTTCAGTTCTTACTCATATATATTCCGTTCTTACGCATATATATTCCGTTCTTACACATATATAATCAGTTCTTACACATATATATTCAGTTCTTACACATATATATTCAGTTCTTACAAATATATATTCAGTTCTTACCCATATATATTCCGTTCTTACGCATATATATTCCGTTCTTACGCATATATATTCCGTTTTTACGCATATATTCAGTTCTTACGCATATATTCAGTTTTTAAGCAAATATACTCCGTTCTTACACATATATATTCAGTTCTTACACATATATTCAGTTCTTACACATATATATTCAGTTCTTACACATATATATTCCGTTCTTGCGCATATATATTCAGTTCTTACGCACATATATTTCGTTCATACGCATATATATTCAGTTCTTACGCATATATTCAGTTATTACGCATATATATTCAGTTTTTGCACATATATATTCAGTTCTTACACATATATATTCAGTTCTTACGCATATATATTCAGTTCTTACACATATATATTTCGTTCTTACGCATATATATTCAGTTCTTACACATATATATTCAGTTCTTACACATATATATTCAGTTCTTACGCATATATATTCCGTTCTTACGCATATATATTCCGTTCTTACACATATATATTCAGTTCTTACACATATATATTCAGTTCTTACGCATATATATTCCGTTCTTACGCATATATATTCAGTTATTACACATATATATTCAGTTCTTACGCATATATATTCAGTTCTTACACATATATATTCAGTTCTTAGACATATATATTCAGTTCTTACACATATATATTCCGTTCTTACGCATATATATTCAGTTCTTACACATATTTATTCAGTTCTTACACATATATATTCAGTTCTTACGCATATATATTCCGTTCTTACGCATAGATATTCCGTTCTTACGAATATATATTCCGTTCTTACGCATATATATTTCGTTCTTACGCATATATATTCAGTTCTTAGGCATATATATTCAGTTCTTAGGCATAAATATTCCGTTCTTACGCATATATATTCAGTTCTTACACATATATATTCAGTTCTTACACATATATATTCAGTTCTTACACATATATATTCAGTTCTTACACATATATATTCCGTTCTTGTGCATATATATTCAGTTCTTACGCACATATATTTCGTTCATACGCATATATATTCAGTTCTTACGCATATATTCAGTTATTACGCATATATAATCAGTTCTTACACATATATATTCCGTTCTTACCAATATATATTCCGTTCTTACACATATATATTCAGTTCTTAAGCATATTTATTCCGTTCTTACGCATATATATTCCGCTCTTACGCATATATATTCAGTTCTTAGGCATAAATATTCCGTTCTTACGCATATATATTCTGTTCTTACACATATATATTCAGTTCTTACACATATATATTCAGTTCTTACACATATATTTTCATTTCTTACTCATATATATTCCGTTCTTACGCATACATATTCCGTTCTTACATTTATATAATCAGTTCTTACACATAATATTCAGTTTTTACACATATATATTCAGTTCTTACAAATATATATTCCGTTCTTACGCATATATATTCCGTTCTTACGCATATATATTCCACTTTTACGCATTAATTCAGTTCTTACGCATATATACTCCGTTCTTACACATATATATTCAGTTCTTACACATATATTCAGTTCTTACACATATATATTCAGTTCTTACACATATATATTCAGTTCTTACACATATATATTCAGTTCTTACACATATATATTCAGTTCTTACACATATATATTCCGTTCTTGCGCATATATATTCAGTTCTTACGCACATATATTTCGTTCTTAAGCATATACACTCCGTTCTTACACATATATATTCAGTTCTTACACATATATTCAGTTCTTACACATATATATTGAGTTCTTACACATATATATTCAGTTCTTACACATATATATTCAGTTCTTACACATATATATTCAGTTCTTACACATATATATTCCGTTCTTGCGCATATATATTCAGTTCTTACGCACATATATTTCGTTCATAAGCATATATATTCAGTTCTTACGCATATATTCAGTTATTACGCATATATATTCAGTTTTTGCACATATATATTCAGTTCTTACACATATATATTCAGTTCTTACGCATATATATTCAGTTCTTACACATATATATTTCTTTCTTACACATATATATTCAGTTCTTACACATATATATTCAGTTCTTACACATATATATTTAGTTCTTACGCATACATATTCCGTTCTTAACCATATATATTCCGTTCTTACACATATATATTCAGTTCTTACACATATATATTCAGTTCTTACGCATATATATTCCGTTCTTACACATATTTATTCAGTTCTTACACATATATATTCAGTTCTTACGCATATATATTCCGTTCTTACGCATAGATATTCCGTTCTTACGCATATATATTCCGTTCTTACGCATATATATTCAGTTCTTACACATATATATTCAGTTCTTACACATATATATTCAGTTCTTACACATATATATTCAGTTCTTACACATATATATTCCGTTCTTACGCATATATATTCAGTTCTTACACATATTTATTCAGTACTTACACATATATATTCAGTTCTTACGCATATATATTCCGTTATTACGCATAGATATTCCGTTCTTACGCATATATATTCCGTTCTTACGCATATATATTCTGTTCTTACGCATATATATTCAGTTCTTAGGCATATATATTCAGTTCTTACGCATATATATTCAGTTCTTAGGCATAAATATTCCGTTCTTACGCATATATATTCCGTTCTTACACATATATATTCAGTTCTTACACATATATATTCAGTTCTTACACATATATTTTCAGTTCTTACTCATATATATTCCGTTCTTACGCATATATATTCCGTTCTTACACATATATAATCAGTTCTTACACATATATATTCAGTTCTTACACATATATATTCAGTTCTTACACATATATATTCAGTTCTTACCCATATATATTCAGTTCTTACACATATATATTCAGTTCTTACGCATATATATTCCTTTCTTACGCATATATATTCCGTTCTTACGCATATATATTTCGTTCTTACGCATATATATTCAGTTCTTACGAATATATTCAGTTCTTACGCATATATATTCAGTTCTTACACATATATATTCAGTTCTTACACATATATATTCAGTTCTTACGCATATATATTCCGTTCTTACACATATATATTCCGTTCTTACGCATATATATTTCGTTCTTACGCATATATATTCAGTTCTTACGAATAAATTCAGTTCTTACGCATATATATTCAGTTCTTACACATATATATTCAGTTCTTACACATATATATTCAGTACTTACACATATATATTCAGTTCTTACACATATATATTCAGTTATTACACATATATATTCAGTTCTTACAAATATATATTCCGTTCTTACGCATATATATTCAGTTCTTACGCAAATATTCAGTTCTTACGCATATATATTCAGTTCTTACACATATATATTCAGTTCTTACGCATATATATTCAGTTCGTACACATATATATTCCATTCTTACACATATATATTCCGTTCTTAAGCATATATATTCCATTTTACGCATATATATTCCGTTCTTTCGCATATATATTCCGTTCTTACGCATATATATTCAGTTCTTACACATATATATTCCATTCTTACGCATATATATTCCGTTCTTACGCATATATATTCAGTTCTTACACATATATATTCCGTTCTTGCGCATATATATTCAGTTCTTACACATATATATTCAGTTCTTACACATATATATTCAGTTCTTACATATATATATTCAGATCTTACACATATATATTCAGTTCTTACACATATATATTCAGTTCTTACGCATATATATTCAGTTCTTACACATATATATTCCGTTTGTACGCATATATTCAGTTCTTAAGAATATATTCAGATCTTACGTATATATACTCCGTTCTTACACATATATATTCAGTTCTTACACATATACATTCAGTTCTTACACATATATATTGAGTTCTTACACCTATATATTCAGTTCTTACACATATATATTCAGTTCTTACACATATATTTTCAGTTCTTACTCATATATATTCCGTTCTTATGCATATATATTCCGTTCTTACGCATATATTCAGTTCTTACGCATATATATTCAGTTCTTACACATATATATTCAGTTCTTACCCATATATATTCCGTTCTTACCCATATATATTCCGTTCTTACGCATATATATTCCGTTTTTACGCAGATATTCAGTTCTTACGCATATATTCAGTTCTTACGCATATATACTCCGTTCTTACACATATATATTCAGTTCTTACACATATATGTTCAGTTCTTACACATATATATTGAGTTCTTACACATATGTATTCTGTTCTTACACATATATATTCAGTTCTTACACATATATATTCAGTTCTTACAAATATATATTCCGTTCTTACGCATATATATTCAGTTCTTACACATATATATTCAGTTCTTACACATATATATTCAGTTCTTACACATATATATTCAGTTCTTACACATATATATTCCGTTCTTACGCATATATATTCCGTTCTTACGCATATATATTCCGTTCTTACGCACATATATTCCGTTCTTACGCATATATATTCAGTTCTTAAACATGTATATTCCGTTCTTACATTTATATAATCAGTTCTTACACATATATATTCAGTTTTTACACATATATATTCAGTTCTTACAAATATATATTCCGTTCTTACGCATATATATTCCGTTCTTACGCATATATATTCCACTTTTACACATTTATTCAGTTCTTACGCATATATTCAGTTCTTAAGCATATATACTCCGTTCTTACACATATATATTCAGTTCTAACACATATATATTGAGTTCTTACACATATATATTCAGTTCTTACACACATATATTCAGTTCTTACACATATATATTCAGTTCTTACACATATATATTCCGTTCTTGCGCATATATATTCAGTTCTTACGCACATATATTTCGTTCATAAGCATATATATTCAGTTCTTACGCATATATTCAGTTATTACGCATATATATTCTGTTCTTACACATATATATTCAGTTCTTACACATATATATTCAGTTCTTACAAATATATATTCCGTTCTTACGCATATATATTCAGTTCTTACACATATATATTCAGTTCTTACACATATATATTCAGTTCTTACACATATATATTCAGTTCTAACACATATATATTGAGTTCTTACACATATATATTCAGTTCTTACACACATATATTCAGTTCTTACACATATATATTCAGTTCTTACACATATATATTCCGTTCTTGCGCATATATATTCAGTTCTTACGCACATATATTTCGTTCATAAGCATATATATTCTGTTCTTACGCATATATTCAGTTATTACGCATATATATTCAGTTTTTGCACATATATATTCAGTTCTTACACATATATATTCAGTTCTTACGCATATATATTCAGTTCTTACACATATATATTTCGTTCTTACACATATATATTCAGATTCTTACACATATATATTCAGTTCTTACGCATATATATTCAGTTCTTACACATATATATTCCGTTTGTACGCATATATTCAGTTCTTAAGAATATATTCAGATCTTACGTATATATACTCCGTTCTTACACATATATATTCAGTTCTTACACATATACATTCAGTTCTTACACATATATATTGAGTTCTTACACCTATATATTCAGTTCTTACACATATATATTCAGTTCTTACACATATATTTTCAGTTCTTACTCATATATATTCCGTTCTTATGCATATATATTCCGTTCTTACGCATATATTCAGTTCTTACGCATATATATTCAGTTCTTACACATATATATTCAGTTCTTACCCATATATATTCCGTTCTTACCCATATATATTCCGTTCTTACGCATATATATTCCGTTTTTACGCAGATATTCAGTTCTTACGCATATATTCAGTTCTTACGCATATATACTCCGTTCTTACACATATATATTCAGTTCTTACACATATATGTTCAGTTCTTACACATATATATTGAGTTCTTACACATATGTATTCTGTTCTTACACATATATATTCAGTTCTTACACATATATATTCAGTTCTTACAAATATATATTCCGTTCTTACGCATATATATTCAGTTCTTACACATATATATTCAGTTCTTACACATATATATTCAGTTCTTACACATATATATTCAGTTCTTACACATATATATTCCGTTCTTACGCATATATATTCCGTTCTTACGCATATATATTCCGTTCTTACGCACATATATTCCGTTCTTACGCATATATATTCAGTTCTTACACATGTATATTCCGTTCTTACATTTATATAATCAGTACTTACACATATATATTCAGTTTTTACACATATATATTCAGTTCTTACAAATATATATTCCGTTCTTACGCATATATATTCCGTTCTTACGCATATATATTCCACTTTTACACATTTATTCAGTTCTTACGCATATATTCAGTTCTTAAGCATATATACTCCGTTCTTACACATATATATTCAGTTCTAACACATATATATTGAGTTCTTACACATATATATTCAGTTCTTACACACATATATTCAGTTCTTACACATATATATTCAGTTCTTACACATATATATTCCGTTCTTGCGCATATATATTCAGTTCTTACGCACATATATTTCGTTCATAAGCATATATATTCAGTTCTTACGCATATATTCAGTTATTACGCATATATATTCTGTTCTTACACATATATATTCAGTTCTTACACATATATATTCAGTTCTTACAAATATATATTCCGTTCTTACGCATATATATTCAGTTCTTACACATATATATTCAGTTCTTACACATATATATTCAGTTCTTACACATATATATTCAGTTCTAACACATATATATTGAGTTCTTACACATATATATTCAGTTCTTACACACATATATTCAGTTCTTACACATATATATTCAGTTCTTACACATATATATTCCGTTCTTGCGCATATATATTCAGTTCTTACGCACATATATTTCGTTCATAAGCATATATATTCTGTTCTTACGCATATATTCAGTTATTACGCATATATATTCAGTTTTTGCACATATATATTCAGTTCTTACACATATATATTCAGTTCTTACGCATATATATTCAGTTCTTACACATATATATTTCGTTCTTACACATATATATTCAGATTCTTACACATATATATTCAGTTCTTACACATATATATTCAGTTCTTACGCATATATATTCCGTTCTTAACCATATATATTTCGTTCTTACACATATATATTCAGTTCTTACACATATATATTCAGTTCTTACGCATATATATTCCGTTCTTACACATATTTATTCAGTTCTTACACATATATATTCAGTTCTTACGCATATATATTCCGTTCTTACGCATAGATATTCCGTTCTTACGCATATATATTCCGTTCTTACGAATATATATTCAGTTCTTACACATATATATTCAGTTCTTACACATATATATTCAGTTCTTACACATATATATTCCGTTCTTACACATATATATTCCGTTCTTACGCATATATATTCAGTTCTTACACATATTTATTCAGTTCTTACACATATATATTCAGTTCTTACGCATATATATTCCGTTCTAACGCATAGATATTCCGTTCTTACGCATATATATTCCGTTCTTACGCATATATATTCCGTTCTTACGCATATATATTCAGTTCTTAGGCATATATATTCAGTTCTTACGCATATATATTCAGTTCTTAGGCATAAATATTCCGTTCTTACGCATATATATTCAGTTCTTACACATATATATTCAGTTCTTACACATATATATATTCAGTTCTTACACATATATTTTCAGTTCTTACTCATATATATTCCGTTCTTACGCATATATATTCCGTTCTTACACATATATAATCAGTTCTTACACATATATATTCAGTTCTTACACATATATATTCAGTTCTTACACATATATATTCAGTTCTTACCCATATATATTCCGTTCTTACGCATATATATTCCGTTCTTACGCATATATATTCCGTTTTTACGCATATATTCAGTTCTTACGCATATATTCAGTTTTTAAGCAAATATACTCCGTTCTTACACATATATATTCAGTTCTTACACATATATTCAGTTCTTACACATATATATTCAGTTCTTACACATATATATTCCGTTCTTGCGCATATATATTCAGTTCTTACGCACATATATTTCGTTCATACGCATATATATTCAGTTCTTACGCATATATTCAGTTATTACGCATATATATTCAGTTTTTGCACATATATATTCAGTTCTTACACATATATATTCAGTTCTTACGCATATATATTCAGTTCTTACACATATATATTTCGTTCTTACGCATATATATTCAGTTCTTACACATATATATTCAGTTCTTACACATATATATTCAGTTCTTACGCATATATATTCCGTTCTTACGCATATATATTCCGTTCTTACACATATATATTCAGTTCTTACACATATATATTCAGTTCTTACGCATATATATTCCGTTCTTACGCATATATATTCAGTTATTACACATATATATTCAGTTCTTACGCATATATATTCAGTTCTTACACATATATATTCAGTTCTTAGACATATATATTCAGTTCTTACACATATATATTCCGTTCTTACGCATATATATTCAGTTCTTACACATATTTATTCAGTTCTTACACATATATATTCAGTTCTTACGCATATATATTCCGTTCTTACGCATAGATATTCCGTTCTTACGAATATATATTCCGTTCTTACGCATATATATTTCGTTCTTACGCATATATATTCAGTTCTTAGGCATATATATTCAGTTCTTAGGCATAAATATTCCGTTCTTACGCATATATATTCAGTTCTTACACATATATATTCAGTTCTTACACATATATATTCAGTTCTTATTCATATATATTCCGTTCTTACGCATATATATTCCGTTCTTACACATATATAATCAGTTCTTACACATATATATTTAGTTCTTACACATATATATTCAGTTCTTACCCATATATATTCCGTTCTTACGCATATATATTCCGTTCTTACGCATATATATTCCGTTTTTACGCATATATTCAGTTCTTACGCATATATTCAGTTCTTAAGCATATATATTCAGTTCTTAGGCATAAATATTCCGTTCTTACGCATATATATTCAGTTCTTACACATATATATTCAGTTTTTACACATACATTCAGTTCTTACACATATATATTGAGTTCTTACACATATATATGCAGTTCTTACACATATATATTCAGTTCTTACACATATATATTCAGTTCTTACACATATATATTCCGTTCTTGCGCATATATATTCAGTTCTTACGCATATATTCAGTTATTACGCATATATAATCAGTTCTTACACATATATAATCCGTTCTTACCAATATATATTCCGTTCTTACACATATATATTCAGTTCTTAAGCATATTTATTCCGTTCTTACGCATATATATTCCGCTCTTACGCATATATATTCAGTTCTTAGGCATAAATATTCCGTTCTAACGCATATATATTCAGTTCTTACACATATATATTCAGTTCTTACACATATATATTCAGTTCTTACACATATATTTTCATTTCTTACTCATATATATTCCGTTCTTACGCATACATATTCCGTTCTTACATTTATATAATCAGTTCTTACACATATATATTCAGTTTTTACACATATATATTCAGTTCTTACAAATATATATTCCGTTCTTACGCATATATATTCCGTTCTTACGCATATATATTCCACTTTTACGCATTAATTCAGTTCTTACGCATTATATACTCCGTTCTTACACATATATATTCAGTTCTTACACATATATTCAGTTCTTACACATATATATTGAGTTCTTACACATATATATTCAGTTCTTACGCATATATATTCAGTTCTTACACATATATATTCAGTTCTTACACATATATATTCCATTCTTGCGCATATATATTCAGTTCTTACGCACATATATTTCGTTCTTAAGCATATACACTCCGTTCTATATATTCAGTTCTTACACATATATTCAGTTCTTACACATATATATTGAGTTCTTACACATATATATTCAGTTCTTACACATATATATTCAGTTCTTACACATATATATTCAGTTCTTACACATATATATTCCGTTCTTGCGCATATATATTCAGTCTTACGCACATATATTTCGTTCATAAGCATATATATTCCGTTCTTACGCATATATTCAGTTATTACGCATATATATTCAGTTTTTGCACATATATATTCAGTTCTTACACATATATATTCAGTTCTTACGCATATATATTCAGTTCTTACACATATATATTTCGTTCTTACACATATATATTCAGTTCTTACACATATATATTCAGTTCTTACACATATATATTCAGTTCTTACGCATATATATTCCGTTCTTAACCATATATTTCGTTCTTACGCATATATATTCAGTTCTTAGGCATATATATTCAGTTCTTAGGCATAAATATCGTTCTTACGCATATATATTCAGTTCTTACACATATATATTCAGTTCTTACACATATATATTCAGTTCTTATTCATATATATTCCGTTCTTACGCATATATATTCCGTTCTTACACATATATAATCAGTTCTTACACATATATATTTAGTTCTTACACATATATATTCAGTTCTACCCATATATATCCGTTCTTACGCATATATATCCGTTCTTACGCATATATATTCCGTTTTTACGCATATATTCAGTTCTTACGCATATATTCAGTTCTTAAGCATATATATTCAGTCTTAGGCATAAATATTCGTTCTTACGCATATATATTCAGTTCTTACACATATATATTCAGTTTTTACACATACATTCAGTTCTTACACATATATATTGAGTTCTTACACATATATATGCAGTTCTTACACATATATATTCAGTTCTTACACATATATATTCAGTTCTTACACATATATATTCCGTTCTTGCGCATATATATTCAGTTCTTACGCATATATTCAGTTATTACGCATATATAATCAGTTCTACACATATATAATCCGTTCTTACCAATATATATTCCGTTCTTACACATATATATTCAGTTCTTAAGCATATTTATTCCGTTCTTACGCATATATATTCCGCTCTTACGCATATATATTCAGTTCTTAGGCATAAATATTCCGTTCTTACGCATATATATTCAGTTCTTACACATATATATTCAGTTCTTACACATATATATTCAGTTCTTACACATATATTTTCATTTCTTACTCATATATATTCCGTTCTTACGCATACATATTCCGTTCTTACTTTATATAATCAGTTCTTACACATATATATTCAGTTTTTACACATATATATTCAGTTCTTACAAATATATATTCCGTTCTTACGCATATATATTCCGTTCTTACGCATATATATTCCACTTTTACGCATTAATTCAGTTCTTACGCATTATATACTCCGTTCTTACACATATATATTCAGTTCTTACACATATATTCAGTTCTTACACATATATATTGAGTTCTTACACATATATATTCAGTTCTTACGCATATATATTCAGTTCTTACACATATATATTCAGTTCTTACACATATATATTCCATTCTTGCGCATATATATTCAGTTCTTACGCACATATATTTCGTTCTTAAGCATATACACTCCGTTCTTACACATATATATTCAGTTCTTACACATATATATTCAGTTCTTACACATATATATTCCGTTCTTGCGCATATATATTCAGTTCTTACGCACATATATTTCGTTCATAAGCATATATATTCCGTTCTTACGCATATATTCAGTTATTACGCATATATATTCAGTTTTTGCACATATATATTCAGTTCTTACACATATATATTCAGTTCTTACGCATATATATTCAGTTCTTACACATATATATTTCGTTCTTACACATATATATTCAGTTCTTACACATATATATTCAGTTCTTACACATATATATTCAGTTCTTACGCATATATATTCCGTTCTTAACCATATATATTCCGTTCTTACACATATATATTCAGTTCTTACACATATATATTCAGTTCTTACGCATATATATTCCGTTCTTACACATATTTATTCAGTTCTTACACATATATATTCAGTTCTTACGCATATATATTCCGTTCTTACGCATAGATATTCCGTTCTTACGCATATATATTCCGTTCTTACGCATATATATTCAGTTCTTACACATATATATTCAGTTCTTACACATATATATTCAGTTCTTACACATATATATTCAGTTCTTACACATATATATTCCGTTCTTACGCATATATATTCAGTTCTTACACATATTTATTCAGTACTTACACATATATATTCAGTTCTTACGCATATATATTCCGTTATTACGCATAGATATTCCGTTCTTACGCATATATATTCCGTTCTTACGCATATATATTCCGTTCTTACGCATATATATTCAGTTCTTAGGCATATATATTCAGTTCTTACGCATATATATTCAGTTCTTAGGCATAAATATTCCGTTCTTACGCATATATATTCAGTTCTTACACATATATATTCAGTTCTTACACATATATATTCAGTTCTTACACATATATTTTCAGTTCTTACTCATATATATTCCGTTCTTACGCATATATATTCCGTTCTTACACATATATAATCAGTTCTTACACATATATATTCAGTTCTTACACATATATATTCAGTTCTTACCCATATATATTCCGTTCTTACGCATATATATTCCGTTCTTACGCATATATATTCCGTTTTTACGCATATATTCAGTTCTTACGCATATATTCAGTTCTTAAGCAAATAGTCTCCGTTCTTACACATATATATTCAGTTCTTACACATATATTCAGTTCTTACACATATATATTGAGTTCTTACACATATATATTCAGTTCTTACACATATGTATTCAGTTCTTACACATATATATTCAGTTCTTACACATATATATTCCGTTCTTGCGCATATATATTCAGTTCTTACGCACATATATTTAGTTCATACGCATATATATTCAGTTCTTACGCATATATTCAGTTATTACGCATATATATTCAGTTTTTGCACATATATATTCAGTTCTTACACATATATATTCAGTTCTTACGCATATATATTCAGTTCTTACACATATATATTCAGTTCTTACAAATATATATTCCGTTCTTACGCATATATATTCCGTTCTTACGCATATATATTCCACTTTTACGCATTAATTCAGTTCTTACGCATTATATACTCCGTTCTTACACATATATATTCAGTTCTTACACATATATTCAGTTCTTACACATATATATTGAGTTCTTACACATATATATTCAGTTCTTACGCATATATATTCAGTTCTTACACATATATATTCAGTTCTTACACATATATATTCCATTCTTGCGCATATATATTCAGTTCTTACGCACATATATTTCGTTCTTAAGCATATACACTCCGTTCTTACACATATATATTCAGTTCTTACACATATATTCAGTTCTTACACATATATATTGAGTTCTTACACATATATATTCAGTTCTTACACATATATATTCAGTTCTTACACATATATATTCAGTTCTTACACATATATATTCCGTTCTTGCGCATATATATTCAGTTCTTACGCACATATATTTCGTTCATAAGCATATATATTCCGTTCTTACGCATATATTCAGTTATTACGCATATATATTCAGTTTTTGCACATATATATTCAGTTCTTACACATATATATTCAGTTCTTACGCATATATATTCAGTTCTTACACATATATATTTCGTTCTTACACATATATATTCAGTTCTTACACATATATATTCAGTTCTTACACATATATATTCAGTTCTTACGCATATATATTCCGTTCTTAACCATATATATTCCGTTCTTACACATATATATTCAGTTCTTACACATATATATTCAGTTCTTACGCATATATATTCCGTTCTTACACATATTTATTCAGTTCTTACACATATATATTCAGTTCTTACGCATATATATTCCGTTCTTACGCATAGATATTCCGTTCTTACGCATATATATTCCGTTCTTACGCATATATATTCAGTTCTTACACATATATATTCAGTTCTTACACATATATATTCAGTTCTTACACATATATATTCAGTTCTTACACATATATATTCCGTTCTTACGCATATATATTCAGTTCTTACACATATTTATTCAGTACTTACACATATATATTCAGTTCTTACGCATATATATTCCGTTATTACGCATAGATATTCCGTTCTTACGCATATATATTCCGTTCTTACGCATATATATTCCGTTCTTACGCATATATATTCAGTTCTTAGGCATATATATTCAGTTCTTACGCATATATATTCAGTTCTTAGGCATAAATATTCCGTTCTTACGCATATATATTCAGTTCTTACACATATATATTCAGTTCTTACACATATATATTCAGTTCTTACACATATATTTTCAGTTCTTACTCATATATATTCCGTTCTTACGCATATATATTCCGTTCTTACACATATATAATCAGTTCTTACACATATATATTCAGTTCTTACACATATATATTCAGTTCTTACCCATATATATTCCGTTCTTACGCATATATATTCCGTTCTTACGCATATATATTCCGTTTTTACGCATATATTCAGTTCTTACGCATATATTCAGTTCTTAAGCAAATAGTCTCCGTTCTTACACATATATATTCAGTTCTTACACATATATTCAGTTCTTACACATATATATTGAGTTCTTACACATATATATTCAGTTCTTACACATATGTATTCAGTTCTTACACATATATATTCAGTTCTTACACATATATATTCCGTTCTTGCGCATATATATTCAGTTCTTACGCACATATATTTAGTTCATACGCATATATATTCAGTTCTTACGCATATATTCAGTTATTACGCATATATATTCAGTTTTTGCACATATATATTCAGTTCTTACACATATATATTCAGTTCTTACGCATATATATTCCGTTCTTAACCATATATATTCCGTTCTTACGCATATATATTCAGTTCTTACACATATATATTCAGTTCTTACGCATATATATTCAGTTCTTACACATATATATTTCGTTCTTACAAATATATATTCAGTTCTTACACATATATATTCAGTTCTTACACATATATATTCAGTTCTTACGCATATATATTCCGTTCTTACGCATATATATTCCGTTCTTACACATATATATTCAGTTCTTACACATATATATTCAGTTCTTACACATATATATTCCGTTCTTACGCATATCTATTCAGTTATTACACATATATATTCAGTTCTTACGCATATATATTCAGTTCTTACACATATATATTCAGTTCTTACACATATATATTCAGTTCTTACACATATATATTCAGTTCTTACACATATATATTCCGTTCTTACGCATATATATTCAGTTCTTACACATATTTATTCAGTTCTTACACATATATATTCAGTTCTTACGCATATATATTCCGTTCTTACGCATAGATATTCCGTTCTTACGCATATATATTCCG
>JAWPHD010022799.1:0-24001 GCA_037043455.1 Cyrtodaria siliqua | reverse complement strand
GAACGGAATATATATGCCTAAGAACTGAATATATATGCGTAAGAACGGAATATATATGCGTAAGAACGGAATATATATGCGTAAGAACGGAATTATATGCGTAAGAACGGAATATATATGCGTAAGAACGGAATATATATGCGTAAGAACGGAATATATATGTGTAAGAACTGAATATATATGTGTAAGAACGGACTATGTACGTAAGAACGGAATATATATGTGTAAGAACTGAATATATATACGTAAGAAATGAATATATATGCGTCAGAACTGAATATATATGCGTAAGAACTGAATATATATGCGTAAGAACTGAATATATATCTGTAAGAACTGAATATATATGTGTAAGAACTGAATATATATGCGTAAGAACTGAATATATATCCGTAAGAACGGAATATATATGCGTAAGAACGGAATATATATGTGTAAGAATGGAATATGTACGTGTAAGAACGGAATATATATGTGTAAGAACGGAATATATATGTATAAGAACGGAATATATATGTGTAAGAACTGAATATATATGTGCAAGAAGTGAATATATATGTGTAAGAACTGAATATATATGTGTAAGAACGGAATATATATGTGTAAGAACGGAATATATATGTGTAATAATGGAATATATATGTGTAAGAACGGAATATATATGTGTAAGAACGGAATATATATGTGTAAGAACGGAATATATTTGTGTAAGAACTGAATATATATGTGTAAGAACTGAATATATATGCGTAAGAACTGAATATATATGCGTAAGAACGGAATATATATGTGTAAGAATGGAATATATATTTGTAAGGACGGAGAATATGTACGTGTAAGAACAGAATATATATGTGTAAGAATGGGATATATATGTGTACATATGTGTGAGAACGGAATATATATGTGTAAGAACTGAATATATATGTGTAAGAAGTGAATATATATGTGTAAGAAGTGAATATATATGTGTAAGAACTGAATATATATGTGTAAGAACTGAATATTTATGCGTAAGAACTGAATATATATGCGTAAAACTGAATATATATGCGAAAGAACGGAATACATATGCGTAAGAACGGAATATATGTGTAAGAATGGAATATATACGTGTAAGAACGGAATATATATGTGTAAGAACGGAATATATACGTGTAAGAACGGAATATATATGTGTAAGAACGTATTATGTATGTGTAAGAACGGAATATATATGTGTAAAAACGGAATATATATGTGTAAGAACTGAATATATATGTGTAAGAACTGAATATATATGTGTAAGAACTGAATATATATTTGTAAGAACTGAATATATATGTGTAAGAACGGAATTTATATGTGTAAAAACGGAATACATATGTGTAAGAACTGAATATATGTGTAAGAACTGAATATATATGTGTAAGAACTGAATATATATTTGTAAGAACTGAATATATATGTGTAAGATCTGAATATATATGTGTAAGAACTGAATATATAGGCGTAAGAACGGAATATATATGTGTAAGAACGGAATAAATATGTGTAAGAACGGAATATGTACGTGTAAGAATGGAATATATATGTGTAAGAACGGAATATATGTGTAAGAACGGAATATATGTGTAAGAATATATATGCGTAAGAACGGAATATATATGTGTAAGAACGGAATATATATGCGTAAGAACTCAATATATATGTGTAAGAACTGAATATATACGGGTAAGAACGGAATATATATTTGTATATATGTGTAAGAAGGGAATATATATGTGTAAGAACTGATTATATATGTGAAAGAAGTGAATATATATGTGTAAAACCTGAATATATATGTGTAAGAACGGAATATATATGTGTAAGAACGGAATATGTACGTGTAAGAACGGAATATATATGTGTAAGAACTGAACATATATGTGTAAGAAATGAATATATATGCGTAAAAACTGAATATATATGCGTAAGAACTGAATATATATGCGTAAGAACTGAATATATATCTGTAAGAACTGAATATATATGTGTAAGAACTGAATATATATGCGTAAGAACTGAATATATATGCGTAAGAACGGAATATATATGTGTAAGAACGGAATATATATGTGTAAGAACGGAATATGTACGTGTAAGAACGGAATATATATGTGTAAGAACGGAATATATATGTGTAAGAACGGAATATATATGTGTAAGAACTGAATATATATGGGTAAGAAGTGAATATATATGTGTAAAAACTGAATATATATGTGTAAGAACGGAATATATGTGTGTAAGAACGGAATATATATGTTTAAGAACGGAATATGTATGTGTAAGAACGGAATATATATGTGTAAGAATGGAATATGTACATGTAAGAACGGAATATATATGTGTAAGAACGGAATATATATGTATAAGAACGGAATATATATGTGTAAGAACTGAACATATATGTGTAAGAAATGAATATATATGCGTAAGAACTGAATATATTTGCGTAATAACTGAATATATATGCGTAAGAACTGAATATATATCTGTAAGAACTGAATATATATGTGTAAGAACTGAATATATATGCGTAAGAACTGAATATATATGCGTAAGAACGGAATATATATGCGTAAGAACGGAATATATATGTGTAAGAATGGAATATGTACGTGTAAGAACGGAATATTCATGTGTAAGAACGGAATATATATGTGTAAGAATGGAATATATATGTGTAAAAATGGAATATATATGTGTAAGAACGGAATATATATGTGTAAGTACGGAATATATATCTGTAAGAATTGAATATATATGCGTAAGAACTGAATATATATGCGTAAGAACTGAATATATATGCGTAAGAACTGAATATATATGTGTAAGAACTGAATATATATGCGTAAGAACGGAATATATACGTGTAAGAACGGAATATATATGTGTAAGAACGGAATATGTACGTGTAAGAACG
Source organism: Cyrtodaria siliqua (assembly GCA_037043455.1). Classification (NCBI taxonomy): domain Eukaryota; kingdom Metazoa; phylum Mollusca; class Bivalvia; order Adapedonta; family Hiatellidae; genus Cyrtodaria; species Cyrtodaria siliqua. The sequence continues at coordinate 21,051 of JAWPHD010022799.1, read as the reverse complement.
GAATATATATATGTAAGAACGGAATATATATGTGTAAGAACGGAATATATATGTGTAAGAACGGAATATGTACGTGTAAGAACGGAATATATATGTGTAAGAACTGAATATATATGTTTAAGAACTGAATATATATGTGTAAGAACTGAATATATATGTGTAAGAACTGAATATATATGCGTAAGAACTGAATATATATGCGTAATAACTGAATATATATGCGTAAGAACTGAATATATATGCGTAAGAACGGAATATATATGCGTAAAAACTGAATATATATGCGTAAGAATGGAATATGTGTGTAATAACGGAATATATGTGTAAGAATATATATGCGTAATAACGGAATATATATGTGTAAGAACGGAATATATATGCGTAATAACTGAATATATATGTGTAAGAACTGAATATATATGTGTAAAAACAGAATATATATGTGTAAGAACTGAATATATATGTGTAAGAACGGAATATATGTGAGAATATATATGCGTAAGAACGGAATATATATGTGTAAGAACGGAATATATACGCGTAAGAACTGAATATATATGTGTAAGAACTAAATATATATGTGTAAAAACAGAATATATATATGAGTAAGAACGGAATATATATGTGTAAGAACTGAATATATATGTGTAAGAGCTGCCCATATATGCGTAAAAACTGAATATATATGTGTAAGAACTGAATATATATGCGTAAGAACTGAATATACATGCGTAAAACTGAATATACATGCGAAAGAACGGAATATATATGCGTAAAACTGAATATATATGCGAAAGAACGAAATATAAATGCGTAAGAACGGAATATATGTGTAAGAATGGAATATATACGTGTAAGAACGGAATATATATGTGTAAGAACGGAATATATACGTGTAAGAACGGAATACATATGTGTAAGAACTGGATATATATGTGTAAGAACTGAATATATATGTGTAAGAACTGAATATATATTTGTAGAACTGAATATATATGTGTAAGAATTGAATATATATGTGTAAGAACTGAATATATAGGCGTAAGAAAGGAATATATATGTGTAAGAACGGAATAAATATGTGTAAGAACGGAATATGTACGTGTAAGAACGGAATATATATGTGTAAGAACGGAATATATGTGTAAGAATATATATGCGTAAGAACGGAATATATATGTGTAAGAACGGAATATATATGCGTAAGAACTGAATATATATGTGTAAGAACTGAATATATATGGGTAAGAACGGAATATATATGTGTATATATGTGTAAGAAGGGAATATATATGTGTAAGAACTGATTATATATGTGAAAGAAATGAATATATATGTGAAAATCCTGAATATATATGTGTAAGAACGGAATATATATGTGTAAGAACGGAATATGTACGTGTAAGAACGTAATATATATGTGTAAGAACTGAACATAAATGTGTAAGAAATGAATATATATGCGTAAGAACGGAATATATACGTGTAAGAACGGAATATATATGTGTAAGAACTGAACATAAATGTGTAAGAACTGAATATATATGCGTAAGAACGGAATATATACGTGTAAGAACGGAATATATATGTGTAAGAACGGAATATGTACGTGTAAGAACGGAATATATATATGTAAGAACGGAATATATATGTGTAAGAACGGAATATATATGTGTAAGAACGGAATATGTACGTGTAAGAACGGAATATATATGTGTAAGAACTGAATATATATGTGTAAGAACGGAATATATATGTGTAAAACGGAATATATATGTGTAAGAACTGAATATATATGTGTAAGAACTGAATATATATGTGTAAGAACTGAATATATATGCGTAATAACTGATACTGTAAGTGTAAGAACGGAATAAATATGTGTAAGAACGGAATATATATGTCTAGGAAGTGAATATATATGTGTAAGAATTGAATATATATGCGTAAGAACTGAATATATATGCGTAAGAACTGAATATATATGCGTAAGAACTGAATATATATGTGTAAGAACTGAATATATATGCGTAAGAACGGAATATATACGTGTAAGAACGGAATATATATGTGTAAGAACGGAATATGTACGTGTAAGAACGGAATATATATATGTAAGAACGGAATATATATGTGTAAGAACGGAATATATATGTGTAAGAACGGAATATGTACGTGTAAGAACGGAATATATATGTGTAAGAACTGAATATATATGTGTAAGAACTGAATATATATGTGTAAGAACTGAATATATATGTGTAAGAACTGAATATATATGCGTAAGAACTGAATATATATGCGTAAGAACTGAATATATATGCGTAAGAACTGAATATATATGCGTAAGAACGGAATATATATGCGTAAAAACTGAATATATATGCGTAAGAATGGAATATGTGTGTAATAACGGAATATATGTGTAAGAATATATATGCGTAATAACGGAATATATATGTGTAAGAACGGAATATATATGCGTAATAACTGAATATATATGTGTAAGAACTGAATATATATGTGTAAAAACTGAATATATTAGTAAGAACTGAATATATATGTGTAAGAACGGAATATATGTGAGAATATATATGCGTAAGAACGGAATATATATGTGTAAGAACGGAATATATACGCGTAAGAACTGAATATATATGTGTAAGAACTAAATATATATGTGTAAAAACAGAATATATATATGAGTAAGAACGGAATATATATGTGTAAGAACGGAATATATATGTGTAAGAACTGAACATAAATGTGTAAGAACTGAATATATATGCGTAAGAACGGAATATATACGTGTAAGAACGGAATATATATGTGTAAGAACGGAATATGTACGTGTAAGAACGGAATATATATATGTAAGAACGGAATATATATGTGTAAGAACGGAATATATATGTGTAAGAACGGAATATGTACGTGTAAGAACGGAATATATATGTGTAAGAACTGAATATATATGTGTAAGAACGGAATATATATGTGTAAAACGGAATATATATGTGTAAGAACTGAATATATATGTGTAAGAACTGAATATATATGTGTAAGAACTGAATATATATGCGTAATAACTGATACTGTAAGTGTAAGTACGGAATAAATATGTGTAAGAACGGAATATATATGTCTAGGAAGTGAATATATATGTGTAAGAATTGAATATATATGCGTAAGAACTGAATATATATGCGTAAGAACTGAATATATATGCGTAAGAACTGAATATATATGTGTAAGAACTGAATATATATGCGTAAGAACGGAATATATACGTGTAAGAACGGAATATATATGTGTAAGAACGGAATATGTACGTGTAAGAACGGAATATATATATGTAAGAACGGAATATATATGTGTAAGAACGGAATATATATGTGTAAGAACGGAATATGTAAGTGTAAGAACGGAATATATATGTGTAAGAACTGAATATATATGTGTAAGAACTGAATATATATGTGTAAGAACGGAATATATATGTGTAAGAATGGAATATGTACGTGTAAGAACGGAATATATATGTGTAAGAACGGAATATATATGTATAAGAACGGAATATATATGTGTAAGAACTGAATATATATGTGCAAGAAGTGAATATATATGTGTAAGAACTGAATATATATGTGTAAGAACGGAATATATATGTGTAAGAACGGAATATATATGTGTAATAATGGAATATATATGTGTAAGAACGGAATATATATGTGTAAGAACGGAATATATATGTGTAAGAACGGAATATATTTGTGTAAGAACTGAATATATATGTGTAAGAACTGAATATATATGCGTAAGAACTGAATATATATGCGTAAGAACGGAATATATATGTGTAAGAATGGAATATATATTTGTAAGGACGGAGAATATGTACGTGTAAGAACAGAATATATATGTGTAAGAATGGGATATATATGTGTACATATGTGTGAGAACGGAATATATATGTGTAAGAACTGAATATATATGTGTAAGAAGTGAATATATATGTGTAAGAAGTGAATATATATGTGTAAGAACTGAATATATATGTGTAAGAACTGAATATTTATGCGTAAGAACTGAATATATATGCGTAAAACTGAATATATATGCGAAAGAACGGAATACATATGCGTAAGAACGGAATATATGTGTAAGAATGGAATATATACGTGTAAGAACGGAATATATATGTGTAAGAACGGAATATATACGTGTAAGAACGGAATATATATGTGTAAGAACGTATTATGTATGTGTAAGAACGGAATATATATGTGTAAAAACGGAATATATATGTGTAAGAACTGAATATATATGTGTAAGAACTGAATATATATGTGTAAGAACTGAATATATATTTGTAAGAACTGAATATATATGTGTAAGAACGGAATTTATATGTGTAAAAACGGAATACATATGTGTAAGAACTGAATATATGTGTAAGAACTGAATATATATGTGTAAGAACTGAATATATATTTGTAAGAACTGAATATATATGTGTAAGATCTGAATATATATGTGTAAGAACTGAATATATAGGCGTAAGAACGGAATATATATGTGTAAGAACGGAATAAATATGTGTAAGAACGGAATATGTACGTGTAAGAATGGAATATATATGTGTAAGAACGGAATATATGTGTAAGAACGGAATATATGTGTAAGAATATATATGCGTAAGAACGGAATATATATGTGTAAGAACGGAATATATATGCGTAAGAACTCAATATATATGTGTAAGAACTGAATATATACGGGTAAGAACGGAATATATATTTGTATATATGTGTAAGAAGGGAATATATATGTGTAAGAACTGATTATATATGTGAAAGAAGTGAATATATATGTGTAAAACCTGAATATATATGTGTAAGAACGGAATATATATGTGTAAGAACGGAATATGTACGTGTAAGAACGGAATATATATGTGTAAGAACTGAACATATATGTGTAAGAAATGAATATATATGCGTAAAAACTGAATATATATGCGTAAGAACTGAATATATATGCGTAAGAACTGAATATATATCTGTAAGAACTGAATATATATGTGTAAGAACTGAATATATATGCGTAAGAACTGAATATATATGCGTAAGAACGGAATATATATGTGTAAGAACGGAATATATATGTGTAAGAACGGAATATGTACGTGTAAGAACGGAATATATATGTGTAAGAACGGAATATATATGTGTAAGAACGGAATATATATGTGTAAGAACTGAATATATATGGGTAAGAAGTGAATATATATGTGTAAAAACTGAATATATATGTGTAAGAACGGAATATATGTGTGTAAGAACGGAATATATATGTTTAAGAACGGAATATGTATGTGTAAGAACGGAATATATATGTGTAAGAATGGAATATGTACATGTAAGAACGGAATATATATGTGTAAGAACGGAATATATATGTATAAGAACGGAATATATATGTGTAAGAACTGAACATATATGTGTAAGAAATGAATATATATGCGTAAGAACTGAATATATTTGCGTAATAACTGAATATATATGCGTAAGAACTGAATATATATCTGTAAGAACTGAATATATATGTGTAAGAACTGAATATATATGCGTAAGAACTGAATATATATGCGTAAGAACGGAATATATATGCGTAAGAACGGAATATATATGTGTAAGAATGGAATATGTACGTGTAAGAACGGAATATTCATGTGTAAGAACGGAATATATATGTGTAAGAATGGAATATATATGTGTAAAAATGGAATATATATGTGTAAGAACGGAATATATATGTGTAAGTACGGAATATATATCTGTAAGAATTGAATATATATGCGTAAGAACTGAATATATATGCGTAAGAACTGAATATATATGCGTAAGAACTGAATATATATGTGTAAGAACTGAATATATATGCGTAAGAACGGAATATATACGTGTAAGAACGGAATATATATGTGTAAGAACGGAATATGTACGTGTAAGAACGGAATATATATATGTAAGAACGGAATATATATGTGTAAGAACGGAATATATATGTGTAAGAACGGAATATGTACGTGTAAGAACGGAATATATATGTGTAAGAACTGAATATATATGTTTAAGAACTGAATATATATGTGTAAGAACTGAATATATATGTGTAAGAACTGAATATATATGCGTAAGAACTGAATATATATGCGTAATAACTGAATATATATGCGTAAGAACTGAATATATATGCGTAAGAACGGAATATATATGCGTAAAAACTGAATATATATGCGTAAGAATGGAATATGTGTGTAATAACGGAATATATGTGTAAGAATATATATGCGTAATAACGGAATATATATGTGTAAGAACGGAATATATATGCGTAATAACTGAATATATATGTGTAAGAACTGAATATATATGTGTAAAAACAGAATATATATGTGTAAGAACTGAATATATATGTGTAAGAACGGAATATATGTGAGAATATATATGCGTAAGAACGGAATATATATGTGTAAGAACGGAATATATACGCGTAAGAACTGAATATATATGTGTAAGAACTAAATATATATGTGTAAAAACAGAATATATATATGAGTAAGAACGGAATATATATGTGTAAGAACTGAATATATATGTGTAAGAGCTGCCCATATATGCGTAAAAACTGAATATATATGTGTAAGAACTGAATATATATGCGTAAGAACTGAATATACATGCGTAAAACTGAATATACATGCGAAAGAACGGAATATATATGCGTAAAACTGAATATATATGCGAAAGAACGAAATATAAATGCGTAAGAACGGAATATATGTGTAAGAATGGAATATATACGTGTAAGAACGGAATATATATGTGTAAGAACGGAATATATACGTGTAAGAACGGAATACATATGTGTAAGAACTGGATATATATGTGTAAGAACTGAATATATATGTGTAAGAACTGAATATATATTTGTAGAACTGAATATATATGTGTAAGAATTGAATATATATGTGTAAGAACTGAATATATAGGCGTAAGAAAGGAATATATATGTGTAAGAACGGAATAAATATGTGTAAGAACGGAATATGTACGTGTAAGAACGGAATATATATGTGTAAGAACGGAATATATGTGTAAGAATATATATGCGTAAGAACGGAATATATATGTGTAAGAACGGAATATATATGCGTAAGAACTGAATATATATGTGTAAGAACTGAATATATATGGGTAAGAACGGAATATATATGTGTATATATGTGTAAGAAGGGAATATATATGTGTAAGAACTGATTATATATGTGAAAGAAATGAATATATATGTGAAAATCCTGAATATATATGTGTAAGAACGGAATATATATGTGTAAGAACGGAATATGTACGTGTAAGAACGTAATATATATGTGTAAGAACTGAACATAAATGTGTAAGAAATGAATATATATGCGTAAGAACGGAATATATACGTGTAAGAACGGAATATATATGTGTAAGAACTGAACATAAATGTGTAAGAACTGAATATATATGCGTAAGAACGGAATATATACGTGTAAGAACGGAATATATATGTGTAAGAACGGAATATGTACGTGTAAGAACGGAATATATATATGTAAGAACGGAATATATATGTGTAAGAACGGAATATATATGTGTAAGAACGGAATATGTACGTGTAAGAACGGAATATATATGTGTAAGAACTGAATATATATGTGTAAGAACGGAATATATATGTGTAAAACGGAATATATATGTGTAAGAACTGAATATATATGTGTAAGAACTGAATATATATGTGTAAGAACTGAATATATATGCGTAATAACTGATACTGTAAGTGTAAGAACGGAATAAATATGTGTAAGAACGGAATATATATGTCTAGGAAGTGAATATATATGTGTAAGAATTGAATATATATGCGTAAGAACTGAATATATATGCGTAAGAACTGAATATATATGCGTAAGAACTGAATATATATGTGTAAGAACTGAATATATATGCGTAAGAACGGAATATATACGTGTAAGAACGGAATATATATGTGTAAGAACGGAATATGTACGTGTAAGAACGGAATATATATATGTAAGAACGGAATATATATGTGTAAGAACGGAATATATATGTGTAAGAACGGAATATGTACGTGTAAGAACGGAATATATATGTGTAAGAACTGAATATATATGTGTAAGAACTGAATATATATGTGTAAGAACTGAATATATATGTGTAAGAACTGAATATATATGCGTAAGAACTGAATATATATGCGTAAGAACTGAATATATATGCGTAAGAACTGAATATATATGCGTAAGAACGGAATATATATGCGTAAAAACTGAATATATATGCGTAAGAATGGAATATGTGTGTAATAACGGAATATATGTGTAAGAATATATATGCGTAATAACGGAATATATATGTGTAAGAACGGAATATATATGCGTAATAACTGAATATATATGTGTAAGAACTGAATATATATGTGTAAAAACTGAATATATTAGTAAGAACTGAATATATATGTGTAAGAACGGAATATATGTGAGAATATATATGCGTAAGAACGGAATATATATGTGTAAGAACGGAATATATACGCGTAAGAACTGAATATATATGTGTAAGAACTAAATATATATGTGTAAAAACAGAATATATATATGAGTAAGAACGGAATATATATGTGTAAGAACGGAATATATATGTGTAAGAACTGAACATAAATGTGTAAGAACTGAATATATATGCGTAAGAACGGAATATATACGTGTAAGAACGGAATATATATGTGTAAGAACGGAATATGTACGTGTAAGAACGGAATATATATATGTAAGAACGGAATATATATGTGTAAGAACGGAATATATATGTGTAAGAACGGAATATGTACGTGTAAGAACAGAATATATATGTGTAAGAATGGGATATATATGTGTACATATGTGTGAGAACGGAATATATATGTGTAAGAACTGAATATATATGTGTAAGAAGTGAATATATATGTGTAAGAAGTGAATATATATGTGTAAGAACTGAATATATATGTGTAAGAACTGAATATTTATGCGTAAGAACTGAATATATATGCGTAAAACTGAATATATATGCGAAAGAACGGAATACATATGCGTAAGAACGGAATATATGTGTAAGAATGGAATATATACGTGTAAGAACGGAATATATATGTGTAAGAACGGAATATATACGTGTAAGAACGGAATATATATGTGTAAGAACGTATTATGTATGTGTAAGAACGGAATATAAGAACGGAATATGTACGTGTAAGAACGGAATATATATATGTAAGAACGGAATATATATGTGTAAGAACGGAATATATATGTGTAAGAACGGAATATGTAAGTGTAAGAACGGAATATATATGTGTAAGAACTGAATATATATGTGTAAGAACTGAATATATATGTGTAAGAACTGAATATATATGTGTAAGAACTGAATATATATGCGTAAGAACTGAATATATATGCGTAAGAACTGAATATATATGCGTAAGAACTGAATATATATGCGTAAGAACGGAATATATATGCGTAAAAACTGAATATATATGCGTAAGAATGGAATATGTGTGTAATAACGGAATATATGTGTAAGAATATATATGCGTAATAACGGAATATATATGTGTAAGAACGGAATATATATGCGTAATAACTGAATATATATGTGTAAGAACTGAATATATATGTGTAAAAACAGAATATATATGTGTAAGAACTGAATATATATGTGTAAGAACGGAATATATGTGAGAATATATATGCGTAAGAACGGAATATATATGTGTAAGAACGGAATATATACGCGTAAGAACTGAATATATATGTGTAAGAACTAAATATATATGTGTAAAAACAGAATATATATATGAGTAAGAACGGAATATATATGTGTAAGAACTGAATATATATGTGTAAGAGCTGCCCATATATGCGTAAAAACTGAATATATATGTGTAAGAACTGACTATATATGCGTAAGAACTGAATATACATGCGTAAAACTGAATATACATGCGAAAGAACGGAATATATATGCGTAAAACTGAATATATATGCGAAAGAACGAAATATATATGCGTAAGAACGGAATATATGTGTAAGAATGGAATATATACGTGTAAGAACGGAATATATATGTGTAAGAACGGAATATATACGTGTAAGAACGGAATACATATGTGTAAGAACTGGATATATATGTGTAAGAACTGAATATATATGTGTAAGAACTGAATATATATTTGTAGAACTGAATATATATGTGTAAGAATTGAATATATATGTGTAAGAACTGAATATATAGGCGTAAGAACGGAATATATATGTGTAAGAACGGAATAAATATGTGTAAGAACGGAATATGTACGTGTAAGAACGGAATATATATGTGTAAGAACGGAATATATGTGTAAGAATATATATGCGTAAGAACGGAATATATATGTGTAAGAACGGAATATATATGCGTAAGAACTGAATATATATGTGTAAGAACTGAATATATACTGGGTAAGAACGGAATATATATGTGTATATATGTGTAAGAAGGGAATATATATGTGTAAGAACTGATTATATATGTGAAAGAAGTGAATATATATGTGTAAAACCTGAATATATATGTGTAAGAACGGAATATATATGTGTAAGAACGGAATATGTACGTGTAAGAACGGAATATATATGTGTAAGAACTGAACATAAATGTGTAAGAAATGAATATATATGCGTAAGAACGGAATATATACGTGTAAGAACGGAATATATATGTGTAAGAACTGAACATAAATGTGTAAGAACTGAATATATATGCGTAAGAACGGAATATATACATGTAAGAACGGAATATATATGTGTAAGAACGGAATATGTACGTGTAAGAACGGAATATATATATGTAAGAACGGAATATATATGTGTAAGAACGGAATATATATGTGTAAGAACGGAATATGTACGTGTAAGAACGGAATATATATGTGTAAGAACTGAATATATATGTGTAAGAACGGAATATATATGTGTAAAACGGAATATATATGTGTAAGAACTGAATATATATGTGTAAGAACTGAATATATATGTGTAAGAACTGAATATATATGCGTAATAACTGATACTGTAAGTGTAAGAACGGAATAAATATGTGTAAGAACGGAATATATAAGTCTAGGAGTGAATATATATGTGTAAGAACGGAATATATTTGTGTAAGTATGGAATATATATGTGTAAGAACTGAATATATATGCGTAAGAACTGAATATATATGCTTAAGAACGGAATATATATGCGTAAGAACTGAATATATATGTGTAAGAACTGAATATATATGCGTAAAAACGGAATATATATGTGTAATAACGGAATATATATGTGTAAGAACGAATATGTACGTGTAAGAACGGAATATATGTATAAGAACGGAATATATATGTGTATATATGTGTAAGAACTGAACATATATACGTAAGAAATGAATATATATGCGTCAGAACCTGAATATATATGCGTAAGAACTGAATATATATGCGTAAGAACTGAATATATATCTGTAAGACCGGAATATATATGTGTAAGAACTGAATATATATACGTAAGAACTGAATATATATTCGTAAGAACGGAATATATATGCGTAAGAACGGAATATATATGTGTAAGAACGGAATATATATGTATAAGAACGGAATATATATGTGTAAGAACTGAATATATATGTGCAAGAAGTAAATATATATGTGTAAGAACTGAATATATATATGTAAGAACGCAATATATATGTGTAATAATGGAATATATATGTGTAAGAACGGAATATATATGTGTAAGAACGGAATAAATATGTGTAAGAACGGAATATATATGTGTAAGAACTGAATATATATGTGTAAGAACTGAATATATATGCGTAAGAACTGAATATATATGCGTAAGAACGGAATATATATGTGTAAGAATGGAAAATATATTTGTAAGAACGGAGAATATGTACGTGTAAGAACAGAATATATATGTGTAAGAATGGGATATATATGTGTATATATGTGTGAGAACGGAATATATATGTGTAAGAACTGAATATATATGTGTAAGAAGTGAATATATATGTGTAAGAAAGGAATATATATGTGTAAAAACGGAATATATATGTGTAAGAACGGAGTATATATGTTTAAGAACGAAATATATATGTGCAAGAACTGACTATATATGTGTAAGAACTGAATATATATGTGTAAGAAACTGAATATATATGCGTAAGAACTGAATAATATGCGTAAGAACTGAATATATATGCATAAGAACTGAATATATATGCGTCAGAACGGAATATATATGCGTAAGAACTGAATATATATGCGTAAGAATGGAATATGTGTGTAATAACGGAATATATGTGTAAGAATATATATGCGTAATAACGGAATATATATGTGTAAGAACGGAATATATATGAGTAAGAACTGAATATATATGTGTAAGAACTGAACTAAATAATATATTATGTGTAAAAACAGAATATAAATGTGTAAGAACTGAATATATATGTGTAAATATGTGAGAATATATATGCGTAAGAACGGAATATATATGTGTAAGAACGGAATATATACGCGTAAGAACTGAATATATATGTGTAAGAACTAAATATATATGTGTAAAAACAGAATATATATATGAGTAAGAACGGAATATATATGTGTAAGAACTGAATATATATGTGTAAGAGCTGCCCATATATGCGTAAAAACTGAATATATATGTGTAAGAACTGAATATATATGCGTAAGAACTGAATATACATGCGTAAAACTGAATATATATGCGAAAGAACGGAATATATATGCGTAAAACTGAATATATATGCGAAAGAACGAAATATATATGCGTAAGAACGGAATATATGTGTAAGAATGGAATATATACGTGTAAGAACGGAATATATATGTGTAAGAACGGAATATATACGTGTAAGAACGGAATACATATGTGTAAGAACTGGATATATATGTGTAAGAACTGAATATATATGTGTAAGAACTGAATATATATTTGTAAGAACTGAATATATATGTGTAAGAATTGAATATATATGTGTAAGAACTGAATATATAGGCGTAAGAACGGAATATATATGTGTAAGAACGGAATAAATATGTGTAAGAACGGAATATGTACGTGTAAGAACGGAATATATATGTGTAAGAACGGAATATATGTGTAAGAATATATATGCGTAAGAACGGAATATATATGTGTAAGAACGGAATATATATGCGTAAGAACTGAATATATATGTGTAAGAACTGAATATATATGGGTAAGAACGGAATATATATGTGTATATATGTGTAAGAAGGGAATATATATGTGTAAGAACTGATTATATATGTGAAAGAAGTGAATATATATGTGTAAAACCTGAATATATATGTGTAAGAACGGAATATATATGTGTAAGAACGGAATATGTACGTGTAAGAACGGAATATATATGTGTAAGAACTGAACATAAATGTGTAAGAAATGAATATATATGCGTAAAAACTGAATATATATGCGTAAGAACTGAATATATATGCGTAGGAACTGAATATATATCTATAAGAACTGAATATATATGTGTAAGAACTGAATATATATGCGTAAGAACTGAATATATATGCGTAAGAACGGAATATATATGTGTAAGAACGGAATATATATGTGTAAGAACGGAATATATATGTGTAAGAACTGAATATATATGGGTAAGATGTGAATATATATGTGTAAGAACTGAATATATATGTGTAAGAACGGAATATATGTGTGTAAGAACGGAATATATATTTTTAAGAACGGAATATGTAAGTGTAAGAACTTAATATATATGTGTAAGAACGGAATATATATGTGTAAAAATTGAATATATATGTGTTAGAACTGAATATATATGTTTAAGAAATGAATATATATGCGTAAGAACGGAATATATATGTGTAAGAAAGGAATATATATGTGTAAGAACGGAATATATATGTGTAAAAACGGAATATATATGTGTAAGAACGGAGTATATATGTGTAAGAACGAAATATATATGTGTAAGAACTGACTATATATGTGTAAGAACTGAATATATATGTGTAAGAACTGAATATATATGCGTAAGAACTGAATATATATGCGTAAGAACTGAATATTTATGCGTAAGAACTGAATATATATGCGTAAGAACGGAATATATATGCGTAAGAACTGAATATATATGCGTAAGAATGGAATATGTGTGTAATAACGGAATATATGTGTAAGAATATATATGCGTAATAACGGAATATATAGGTGTAAGAACGGAATATATATGCGTAATAACTGAATATATATGTGTAAGAACTGAATATATATGTGTAAAAACAGAATATATATGTGTAAGAACTGAATATATATGTGTAACACGGAATATATGTGAGAATATATATGCGTAAGAACGGAATATATATGTGTAAGAACGGAATATATACGCGTAAGAACTGAATATATATGTGTAAGAACTAAATATATATGTGTAAAAACAGAATATATATATGAGTAAGAACGGAATATAGATGTGTAAGAACTGAATATATATGTGTAAGAGCTGCACATATATGCGTAAAAACTGAATATATATGTGTAAGAGCTGAATATATATGCGTACGAACTGAATATACATGCGTAAAATTAAATATATATGCGAAAGAACGGAATATATATGCGAAATAACGGAATACATGTGTAAGAACGGAATATATATGCGTAAGAACGGAATATATATGTGTAAGAACGGAATATATACGTGTAAGATCGGAATATATATGTGTAAGAACAGAATATATATGTGTAACAACGGAATATGTGTAAAAACGGATTATATATGTGTAAGAACTGAATATATATGTGTAAGAACTGAATATATATGCGTAAGAACTGAATATATATCTGTAAGAACTGAATATATATGTGTAAGAACTGAATATATATGCGTAAGAACGTAATATATATGTGTAAGAACGGAATATATATGTGTAAGAACGGAATATGTACGTGTAAGAACGGAATATGTACGTGTAAGAACGGAATATATATGTGTAAGAACGGAATATATATGCGTAAGAACGGACTATATATGTGTAAGAACGGAATATATATGTGTAAGAACGGAATATATATGTGTAAGAACAGAATATATATGTGTAAGGACTGAAAATATATGTGTAAGAACTGAATATATATGCGTAAGAACTGAATATATATGCGTAAGAACTGAATATATATGCATATGAAGTGAATATATATGTGTAATAACTGAATATATAGGTGTAAGAACGGCATATTTATGTGTAAAAACGGAATATATATGTGTAAGAACGGAATATATATGTGTAAGAACGGAATATATATGTGTAAGAACTGAATATATACGCGTAAGAACTGAATATATATGCGTAAGAACTGAATATATATGTGTAACAACTGAATATATATGTGTAAGAACGGACTATATATGTGTAAGAACGGAATATATATGTGTAAGAACGGTATATGTACGTGTAAGAACGGAATATAAATGTGTAAAAACGGAATATATATGTGTATATATGTGTAAGAACGAAATATATATGTGTAAGAACTGAATATATATGTGTAAGAACTGAATATATATGTGTAAGAACGGAATATATATGTGGAAGAACGGAATATGTACGTCTAAGAACGGAATATATATGTGTAAGGACTGAACATATATGTGTAAGAAATGAATATATATGCGTAAGAACTGAATACATATGCGTAAGAACTGAATATGTATGCGTAAGAACTGAATATATATGTGTAAGAACTGAATATATATGCGTAAGAACTGAATATATATGCGTAAGAACGGAATATATATGCGTAAGAACGGAATATATATGTGTAAGAATGGAATATGTACGTGTAAGAACGGAATATATATGTGTAAGAACGGAATATATATGTACAAAAACGGAATATATATGTGTAAGAACTGAACATATATGTGTAAGAAATGAATATATATGCGTAAGAACTGAATATATATGCGTAATAACTGAATATATATGCGTAAGAACTGTATATATATCTGTAAGAACTGAATATATATGTGTAAGAACTGAATATATATGCGTAAGAACTGAATAGATATGCGTAAGAACGGAATATATATGCGTAAGAACGGAATATATATGCGTAAGAATGGAATATGTACGCGTAAGAACGGAATATATATGTGTAAGAACGGAATATATATGCATAAGAACGGAATATATATGTGTAAGAACTGAATATATATGTGTAAGAAGTGAATATATATGTGTAAGAAAAGAATATATATGTGTAAGAAGTGAATATATATGTGTAAGAACTGAACATATATGTGTAAGAACGGAATATATATGTGTAAGTACGGAATATATATGTGTAAGAATTGAATATATATGCGTAAGAACTGAATATATATGCGTAAGAACTGAATATATATGCGTAAGAACTGAATATATATGTGTAAGATCTGAATATTTATGCGTAAGAACGGAATATATATGTGTAAGAACGGAATATATATGTGTAAGAACGGAATATGTACGTGTAAGAACGGAATATGTACGTGTAAGAACGTAATATATATGTGTTATATGAGTAAGAACTGAATATATATGTGTAAGAACTGAATATATATGTGTAAGAACTGAATATATATGCGTAAAAACTGAATATATATGCGTAAGAACTGAATACATATGTGTAATAACTGAATATATATGTGTAAGAACGGAATATATATTTGTAAGAATAGAATATATATGTGTAAGAACGGAATATATACGTGTAAGAACGGAATATATATGTGTAAGAACAGAATACATATGTGTAAGAACGGAATATATATGTGTAAAAACGGAATATATATGTGTAAGAACGGAATATATACGTGTAAGAACGGAATATATTCGTGTAAGAACGTAATATATATGTGTAAAACGAGGGAATATATACGTGTAAGAACGGAATATATATTTGTCCTAACGGAATATATATGCGTTAGAACGGAATGAATATGTGTAAGAACGGAATATATATGTGTAAGAACGGAATATATGTGTAAGAATATATATGCGTAAGAACGGAATATATATGTGTAAGAACGGAATATATATGCGTAAGAACTGAATATATATGCGTAAGAACTGAATATATATGTGTAAAAACGGAATATATGTGAGAATATATATGCGTAAGAACGGAATATATATGTGTAAGAACGGAATATATACGCGTAAGAACTGAATATATATGTGTAAGAACTAAATATATATGTGTAAAAACAGAATATATATATGAGTAAGAACGGAATATATATGTGTAAGAACTGAATATATATGTGTAAGAGCTGGCCATATATGCGTAAAAACTGAATATATATGTGTAAGAACTGAATATATATGCGTAAGAACTGAATATACATGCGTAAAACTGAATATATATGCGAAAGAACGGAATGTATATGCGTAAAACTGAATATATATGCGAAAGAACGAAATATATATGCGTAAGAACGGAATATATGTGTAAGAATGGAATATATACGTGTAAGAACGGAATATATATGTGTAAGAACGGAATATATACGTGTAAGAACGGAATACATATGTGTAAGAACTGGATATATATGTGTAAGAACTGAATATATATGTGTAAGAACTGAATATATATTTGTAAGAACTGAATATATATGTGTAAGAACGGAATATATGTGTAAGAATATATATGCGTAAGAACGGTATATATATGTGTAAGAACGGAATATATATGCGTAAGAACTGAATATATATGTGTAAGAACTGAATATATATGGGTAAGAACGGAATATATATGGGTATATATGTGTAAGAAGGGAATATATATGTGTAAGAACTGATTATATATGTGAAAGAAGTGAATATATATGTGTAAAACCTGAATATATATGTGTAAGAACGGAATATATATGTGTAAGAACGGAATATGTACGTGTAAGAACGGAATATATATGTGTAAGAACTGAACATAAATGTGTAAGAAATGAATATATATGCGTAAAAACTGAATATATATGCGTAAGAACTGAATATATATGCGTAGGAACTGAATATATATCTATAAGAACTGAATATATATGTGTAAGAACTGAATATATATGCGTAAGAACTGAATATATATGCGTAAGAACGGAATATATATGTGTAAGAACGGAATATATATGTGTAAGAACGGAATATATATGTGTAAGAACTGAATATATATGGGTAAGAAGTGAATATATATGTGTAAGAACTGAATATATATGTGTAAGAACGGAATATATGTGTGTAAGAACGGAATATATATTTTTAAGAACGGAATATGTAAGTGTAAGAACTTAATATATATGTGTAAGAACGGAATATATATGTGTAAAAATTGAATATATATGTGTTAGAACTGAATATATATGTTTAAGAAATGAATATATATGCGTAAGAACGGAATATATATGTGTAAGAAAGGAATATATATGTGTAAGAACGGAATATATATGTGTAAAAACGGAATATATATGTGTAAGAACGGAGTATATATGTGTAAGAACGAAATATATATGTGTAAGAACTGACTATATATGTGTAAGAACTGAATATATATGTGTAAGAACTGAATATATATGCGTAAGAACTGAATATATATGCGTAAGAACTGAATATTTATGCGTAAGAACTGAATATATATGCGTAAGAACGGAATATATATGCGTAAGAACTGAATATATATGCGTAAGAATGGAATATGTGTGTAATAACGGAATATATGTGTAAGAATATATATGCGTAATAACTGAATATATAGGTGTAAGAACGGAATATATATGCGTAATAACTGAATATATATGTGTAAGAACTGAATATATATGTGTAAAAACAGAATATATATGTGTAAGAACTGAATATATATGTGTAACACGGAATATATGTGAGAATATATATGCGTAAGAACGGAATATATATGTGTAAGAACGGAATATATACGCGTAAGAACTGAATATATATGTGTAAGAACTAAATATATATGTGTAAAAACAGAATATATATATGAGTAAGAACGGAATATAGATGTGTAAGAACTGAACATATATGTGTAAGAGCTGCACATATATGCGTAAAAACTGAATATATATGTGTAAGAACTGAATATATATGCGTACGAACTGAATATACATGCGTAAAATTAAATATATATGCGAAAGAACGGAATATATATGCGAAATAACGGAATACATGTGTAAGAACGGAATATATATGCGTAAGAACGGAATATATATGTGTAAGAACGGAATATATACGTGTAAGATCGGAATATATATGTGTAAGAACAGAATATATATGTGTAACAACGGAATATGTGTAAAAACGGATTATATATGTGTAAGAACTGAATATATATGTGTAAGAACTGAATATATATGCGTAAGAACTGAATATATATCTGTAAGAACTGAATATATATGTGTAAGAACTGAATATATATGCGTAAGAACGTAATATATATGTGTAAGAACGGAATATATATGTGTAAGAACGGAATATGTACGTGTAAGAACGGAATATGTACATGTAAGAACGGAATATATATGTGTAAGAACGGAATATATATGCGTAAGAACGGACTATATATGTGTAAGAACGGAATATATATGTGTAAGAACGGAATATGTACGTATAAGAACGGAATATAAATGTGTAAGAACGGAATATATATGCGTAAGAACTGAATATATATGCGTAAGAATGGAATATAGGTGTTATAACGGAATTTATGTGTAGAAATATATATGCGTAAGAACGGAATATATATGTGTAAGAACTGAATATATATGCGTAAGAACTGAAAATATATGTGTAAGAACTGAATATATATGTGTAAAAACAGAATATATATGTGTAAGAACTGAATATATATGTGTAAAAACAGAATATATATGCGAAATAACGGAATACATGTGTAAGAACGGAATATATATGTGTAAGAACTGAATATATATGTGTAAAAACAGAATACATATGCGAAATAACGGAATACATGTGTAAGAACGGAATATATATGTGTAAGAAATGATATATATGCGTAAGAACTGAATATATATGCGTAAGAACTGAATATATATGCGTAAGAACTGAATATATATCTGTAAGAACTGAATATATATGTGTAAGAACTGAATATATATGCGTAAGAACTGAATATATATGCGTAAGAACGGAATATATATGCGTAAGAACGGAATATATATGTGTAAGAATGGAATATGTACGTGTAAGAACGGAATATATATGTGTAAGAATGGAATATATATGTATAAGAACGGAATATATATGTGTAAGAACTGAACATATATGTGTAAGAAATAAATATATATGCGTAAGAACTGAATATATATGCGTAAGAACTGAATATATATCTGTAAGAACTGAATATATATGTGTAAGAACTGAATATATGTGCGTAAGAACTGAATATATATGTGTAAGAATGGAATATGTACGTGTAAGAGCGGAATATATATGTGTAAGAGCGGAATATATATGTGTAAGAACGGAATATATATGTATAAGAACGGAATATATATGTGTAAGAACTGAATATATATGTGTAAGAACGGAATATATATGTGTAAGAATGGAATATATATGTGTAAGAACGGAATATATATGTGTAAGAACGGAATATATATGTGTAAGAACGGAATATATATGTGTAAGGACTGAAAATATATGTGTAAGGACTGAATATATAGGACTGAATATATATGCGTAAGAACTGAATATATATGCGTAAGAACTGAATATATATGCATAAGAAGTGAATATATATGTGTAATAACTGAATATATA
>JAWPHD010022798.1:0-24003 GCA_037043455.1 Cyrtodaria siliqua | reverse complement strand
GCACTTTAAGTAGATTCTCAAGTGTCTTTAAGTGGATTAGTGGCAATAGGTAATAGATCTGCCACAATTCTACAATAAATGGCAATTTTATTATTTTAAGGTACCGTATGAGGATAAAATCTGAAAATGTATCGGTACTGACATTTTGACATCCCACCCATTTTTCTTCATTAATTCGAATTCAGATGGAATTATATTGCAATGGCATACAATTGTAATTTAACACATTAATTTGGTATTATTTTAGAGATAACGGTATAATCCACTGAAATATATACTATTCTGGTGTGTGAATCAGTTTGTCTTGCTGTTGCCCAAGACTTGAATGTATTAGTTGTCATTTTTCTTATTAATGTCCAAATCCAGTTGATTTTTCCTGTAAAAGGTTGCAGCTGAGTGCGGAAAGAAAAGCTGTCGTTAATTTTTTTAATTTTTACAACAAAACATTATTTTTTTCAATTGAAATAGAATGTGTATGTTTTAGGGTGGAATTTGGTGGTCCTAGTGATTTGGAGTGGCCCTAAAGCACTTTGTGTAGACTCTCAGGTGTCTTTAAGTGGATTAGTGGCAATAGGTAATATATCTGTCACAATTCTACAATAAATGGAATTTTATTATTTTAAGGTACCGTATGAGGCTAAAATCTAAAAAAGGTATCGGTACTGACAAATTTGACATCCCACCCATTTTTTTTCTCATTAATTCAGATCGAATCACAATGCAATGGCATACAATTGTAATTTAACACATTAATTTGGTATTTTTTTTAGAGATAATGGTATAATCCACTGAAATTTATACTATTCTGGTGTGTGAATCAGTTTGTCTTGCTGTTGCCCAAGACTTGAATGTATTAGTTGGCTTTAAAACTGCTACAGGCATATAGGGTAAGCTTAGTTTACGAGTCATTACTTCAATTTTTCTCCTTTTTTCTGGCATTTTATAGCCAAACTGTATATTTTATTGGACATTGTGCATGTAAATGTGCTCCGAAGCAGCCTTATGGTCTATTTTTGCCTCAAAATTGTTGGAATTGAACAGAATGTCTGTTTCTCCATGAAAAATGAAGAAATGTCATGCATGAGTGATTTTGATAACTACACCCCACGTTATGTGTATATTTTAGTTTGGTATATAGAAGGCAATGTTTGAAAACTTTACTTGATGTAAATATATACCAAACGGTTCATTTATTTTGGCATGTTTTCTAGTTTTGCATAACGCGTCTTAAAATCGATGATTTCTATTAGCCGAATGGTTCTTTGCATGCAGGAATTGAACCGAAAAGATAATAGGCCCTTGCAAAAGCATCTGATTTTCCATTCAGTCAACCTTATTGGTCAGTTAGATGTATTCGATAAATATTTTTGACAAATGTCCGACTCATTTAGGTGTCAGACCAGTCAGGAAGTACTTCCGGGTCGTAGGGTGCTGAAATAGTTCCTTGAAAAAATCCAAAGTTTCTAGTTTGCATGTGTTTTTCCCAAGATGAGTTTTTATTTCAATGTTAAATCTAACCTGAGGTTAAAGCAGTATGCCTGTTGTCATGAACAGTAAGTATTTTACTTTTTTGTCAGGATTATTTCTTTGGAGAGTATGAGCACAGAGGTTAGGTAGAGATGTGGTTTTGACAGATGTTTATTTCAAAATACGCATAGTGTGAATGAATGCCGCGAAATGTTGAAAAACTAAATCGGTGATTTATTCCAGATACGGGACCGTTTGCTAGCCAAATGTGTTTAATACACAGAATAAAAGTGTATATAAGTGAACGAATGTTGTGGAACTTGTGACAGATCTCCAAATATAGCCTATATTTCATTGTGTTCAATGGGCTGATTTTCACTCAGTTTGACACCGTATTACGGTCCTATGCGCTTCGAATATTTTATTTTATTTTACACAAGATAATTAATCCACGTTCTACCCAGGAAGCCATCGAGAGTGATAAATCTAAGTTGCAATAACGATGTAAAATAAATTTGTTTAAACTAGAATAATGATGACAGAACGGTATCATAATTATATGAATATTAAAACTGTGTTAATATAATTTATTTATAAGAAAATAAAACATTAATTTAATAATGTCTTTTGTCTTTTTTAAATCTTAATTACAATAATTTACACATTATAGTTCTGTTTATTGATAACAAAACTCATTAAAAAATACAATTTATAATTTGATAGATAACTTGGACTATCCTTATTTTTCTGTCTGGCTCTTCGTGTTTTCCTTAAGGAAAGAAGGAACATGGAATTTAATTTTGCTCAATTCACAACATTGAATACTGAGTTTAACTCTTGCGAGTAGACACTAACTTATGTATGTATTATGATTTGTGCAGACGCATCACATAATATCATTATTCAGAAGTTTGTTGCCAAACAGGGAATGCTTTTGTATTATTGACGAAATAAAGTGATATATCATAATTTTTAAATTTTGAAAGGTATGAGTGAGTTTCTCTAACTCAATGTGTGAAGCTGTTAAGCTGATTGAATTATAGTACAGAATTGATATTATTATTATATTAATTTCTATTAATTAGTGAGAATATATAATATTTTGCAGATTCTATGAACATCTGACATTGAGAATACCAGTATATATTTGATATTTGAGGACATATTTTGTGAGAATCTTCAACTTGAGGATTATTTGAGAATTTTATTTGAGAACTGTAATAGTTTGTAACATGTTTTATGAGAATCTTAAATTTGAGAACTATTGGAGAACATTATTGGAGAACTGTATTCGTCTGTTGAGACCATTGAACTTGAATTTAAAAATGTTAGAACATGTATTCAAATTATTGAGAATATGGGATATCTAACCATGAGAGTAGTATACTGTACAGTTACCTTAAACTATTTGAGAACTATTTGAGAGCTTTATTTGAGAACTTGACAATATTTGAGAACTTAAATAGTTTGTTGAGACTATTTGACTTGAAATAGATGTAGAAAAGTGAGTAACATATAACACGAATAATTTCGCCAAAAACAATCATAAAAAATCATACAATCTTTAATCTTAACTATAGGAACAGCTCAACCATTTGCTTACTAACGTTTTCGCCATTCAGTATGCAGTATTTTGATTTCTATTCACGAGGCGCTTTTTGTCTGCAGCGCTTTATATCCACACAACATATGTCGATGGTAAGATGCGATGGTCGATGGTAAGATGCGATGATCGATGGTAAGATGCAATGGTAAGATGCGATGGTCGATGGTAAGATGCGATGGTCGATGGTAAGATGCGATGGACCATCGACCATCGCGTCTTACCATCGACCATCGCATCTTACCATTGCATCTTGCCATCGCCCATCGCATCTTACCATCGACCATCGCATCTTACCATCGCATCTTACCATCGACCATCGCATCTTACCATCGACCATCGACTTATCAATTCTCATGCTGATCAAGATCGCACGATTATCGTAGAAAAATGTCTAGGTCGCTGGTCGATGGTAAGATGCGATGGTCGATGGTAAGATGGTAAGATGAGATGGTAACATGGTCCTAACAGGTCACCGTAGAAAAGTGATACTTTTTGTTCGCGTAGCGATTTTTGTTTGCAATAAAATTTAAAACAAGAGGCCCAATAGGGCCTGTCTCGCTCTACTGGCTATATGGTGTCCATGGTGGGGTAGGGTGGGGTGGGTGGGATAGAAGGATTGTGTGTCAGATATGGCAATATCAAACCAGGAACTATAGATAGACCCGTGTAATATAAACGGGTCCTGATCAAACTTACTTTTTATAAAGTGTCTTCAATTATCGTGATTATAGGTGATGGATGTATTTAGCTCAAGTTTTACTGGCTTTAAAACAAATCAAACTTTAGTTAATATAAACACTCAAACCAAGTTTGACGTGTTACCCAGGGGCTGGGCTAAATTTGACCCCAGGGTCACCATTTGAACAAACTTGGTAAAGGACCATAAGCTGAGTGTAAATACAAAATATTAAACCGTTGGCTCTTGTAATTTCAGAGAAGACAATTTTTAAGTTTGTCCTTATATAAGTCTATGTAAAACATGTGACACCATGGACATGGCCAAATTTGACTCCAGGGTCACCATTTGAACAAACTTGGTAGAGGATCATAAGCTGATGGTAAATACAAAATATTAACCTCTTGGTCTTGTAGTTTCAGAGAAGAAGATGTTTTTAAAGTTTTTCTCTATGTAACTCTATTTAAAATATGTGACTCCTGTGGAGGGGCCAAATTTGACCACATGGTCACCATTTAAACAAACTTGGTAGAGGACCATAAGCTGATAATAAATACAAAATATTAAACCTTTAGCTCTTGTAGTTTCACAGAGAAGAAGTTTGTTTTTTTAGGTTTTTCGATATATATGTCTAGTATATAAAACTATGATCCATGGGCGTGGCCAAATTTGACCCCAGGTTCACAATTTGAACAAACTTGGTAGAGGACAATAAGCTGATGGTAAATACAAAATGGCTCTTATAGTTTCAGAGAAGACGATTTATGAAGTTTTTCCCTATATAAGTCTATGTCTGTGACCCCTGGGGCGGAGCCAAATTTGTACCAAGTGTCACCATTTGAACAAACTTTGTAGAGGATCCATAAGCTGATAATAAATAAAAAATATTAAACCTTTATCTCTTGTAGTTTCATAGAAGAAGATTTTTGAAGTTCTTCCCTATAACTCTATGTAAAACTGATCCAACAAGGGCCCTAAGATCCCAATTAAAGAAGAAAAAAAACAGATTTCTTGTGAGATTTTAACCCTCGACCGTTAGGGTTTCCAGTGTACATATCCAAATATTAAAAAAGGGCCATCATTCCGGTGTTAATTGTTTGATCTGGCTGGTTTTCAAACTCATCAGAACATTCATTGATATCAGCAATCTGGCCAAGTTTGAAAAAGATTGAATACAAAATGAAGGCGCTAGAGTGTTCAAACGGCCAAAAATGGCATTTTTTAATAATTCAAGGGCACATAACTCTGGTGTTCCTGGTTTTATATAGCTAGTTTTCGAACTTGTCCGAGCCTTTATCGATATTAACATTATGTTAAAGATTGGTAAAGCTCGGATTAAAAATGAAGGCCCTATCGTATTAACGAGGCAAAAGTTAGCGGACGACGGACGGACGGCGGACAACTCGTCATCCCATAAGCTCTGCTGGCCTTCGGCCAGTAGAGCTAAAAACTGACATTTTTATTTTCCGTCTGTCCGCAGAGAATTGTTTGTTTGGTGTTTAACGTCATTTTACAATTCATTTTAGCCTAGGCAGACCATCCAATTATTCCTGGGTCTCCCGCTATCCGTAAGAATTGACACGTTCTCACTTACACGTTGAGCTCCCAGTGGGATTCGAACCCGGAGCGGTGTGCGCAGAGAAGCCAAGTTTTATGTTCGATTGGCGCACTTCGTCCGCAGAAAGTCTGCAAAGGTGACGGGTTTAACAACATTAATGTTCAATATTATGCATGACAGGTTCTATAATATATAATCAATATCATTATGGATATAGCCACTACGTACACGCCATGTTTACGGCTACTGGTGTCTGAGAAATGGACTTAAAGGGAATGTAGCGACACAGCCAAACAAGCTATTGTATTGAGAATTCTGAAAACCTTGCAAAAAGGTGAGAGAATTATCGAAATCGGATGATAAACAAAAAAGATGTAACCATTTGAAGTATGTTCTAAAATAGATATGGGAGCCGCCATTTTCAAAACGTCATAGTTCCATATGACCATATATGGAATATTGATAAGTATCATTTAAAGCAAAGCAAATCACTGCAAATGAATGCAAACTCCTTAACTGGTCGTATAAAGCATTATTGCCATTAGTTATACATATTCTTCTAACAGTTACTTTAATTTTTCCCCCTATAAATGAGTAAATTTTCATATTGATCAATATTCCATATATGGTCATTTAGAACTGTGATGTCATAGCTCTAAAAATGTATCCGTTTCAACAGAACCTTTAAATGATCATATCTTCCTTGATTATCATCCGATTTTGATAATTCTTTCACCGTTTTCCATGTTTTTCAGAACTCTGAATACTAAAGATTGTTTGGCTGTGTCGCTATATTCCCTTTAACGAACACGCTTGAATGTTAAACTTTTTCGTTCGTACGACGGACAATGGTAACACTATATGCCCGCTCCACATTCGTGACGGGGCATAACAAAGTATTAATAGTTTAAAATAACGCAATGTTCCAAAGCATTTATTAAGTTGTGTGACCATTGCTAGTTTCTTTACCGACAAACACTTTTTTTCATGAAAAGCACTGCAATAGTATGAATGCCTCTTGTGTTGTTGAGGTACGTTCTTTTGATTAAGTGTGTTAACAACAAGCCGATCGATTACCTGTGATTTACTTCAATGCAAAACAAAATGTAGTGTCCAACGCATACTCTCTAGAAACTATTTTTGTTGATATGTTAGTTTTAGTGTGAATGTGTGTATGAGTGCAAAACAAAATGTAGTGTCCAACGCATACTCTCTAGAAACTATTTTTGTTGATATGTTAGTTTTAGTGAGTGAGTGTGTATGTGAGTGCAAAACAAAATATAGTGTCCAACGCATACTCTCTAGAAACTGTTTGTGTTGATATGTTAGTTTTAGTCAGTGAGTGTGTGTGTGAGTACGTGCGTGCGTGCGTGCGTGTGTGTAAGTTTTAGTGTTTGTATGTTTTTTGGGTTTTTTTGTTGTTGTTTTTTGTATTTCAAAACAAAACATGACTTTATATATAACTCTGCTTTCCTTATCATGTATCTCCTATTCCTCCTTTTCTTGTTTGGATAGTTTGGTGTATAACGGTTCATAAGAACGGGGAGGTCCACCTTCTTGAGAGTGGAAAACAGGACCTCTGACCAACTGTTATTTATCAACTTATCCTCCACTGGATCGTGATATATGTTACAAAGCGTTGGCTGCGACTAGTCTCAAGCCGGCAAGCTAGATAAAATCTTACCACCGAACCGACGAAACTTCACAGGAAAAATCCTTGCGTGGTTCTCTCTCAGATTAATACAAGTCGTCCCGATCCGTCATCAAATATGACCGCCGTCACTAAAAAAGAAAAAATATTTAAACGACTTCTTCTCATAAACTGTTAGGTAGAATTAAGCGAGATTTCACTGAAAGCATCATTGCGTAATTCTCTCTAAGATTAATAAAACATATTCCGATCAG
Source organism: Cyrtodaria siliqua (assembly GCA_037043455.1). Taxonomy (NCBI): domain Eukaryota; kingdom Metazoa; phylum Mollusca; class Bivalvia; order Adapedonta; family Hiatellidae; genus Cyrtodaria; species Cyrtodaria siliqua. Next base: position 16,791 of record JAWPHD010022798.1, on the reverse strand, counting down.
TTAACAAATATGGCCGCCGTTACTTAAAATAGAAACATTTGTTTTAAACGACTTCTTCTCGTTAATTTCTGGGTAGAATTTGACAAAACTTAACAGTAAGCATCCATGCGTGGTCCTCCCCAGGATTTGTACAAATCGTCCCGATCCCCAAACGTCCATTTTTAAAAATCAAAGGGCCATTACTCCGGTGTTCCTTCAGCAATATCGTTGCTTATCAAACTTGACCGAGCTATTGTGACCATAAATATATTATCCAAGTTTCATCAAGATTGGATTAAAATTACTCCAGTTATGGAAGGGACACCGTCCATTTTGTCAATTTGCAACAATCTAAGAGCCATAACTCCAGCGTTTCTTGAGCAATAGCGTCGTTTATCGAACTTGACCGAGCTATTGTGGCCATAAACATTGTCTCAAAGTTTCATCAATATTGGATTAAAACAATTCCAGTTATTGATGGACACTACATTGCCCGACGCACGCCGCCGACCGCCGCCGACCGCCGCCGCCCGCCGCCGCTCGTCGTGCGTGATTACATAACAAGACGGGCGTATAAAATTAATAAAAACGTTTATCTACTTTTTATACTTCAGTTGATTTCTCGCATATTAACAGCTGTTATACGCCGTAGGCATACACACTGGCATTCTACATGACAGCAAAATTCTACTACTAAATATCGATGCGTGTGACCTTGACAAACTGTCACACTTTAAATTGATTTTTTTTTGGAAAATAAAGAAGGAAATTAAATGAGCATTCTAATTTCAGGTTTTCAATTAACAAGCAAAACAGGAACGTTTTTTCCCTGTTACTTCTCAGAAATGAAATAACTTTGATAATTGCACCGATAATCAGACATGTTAGAAGCATCAAGGATAAAACATCAGCATAAAGTTGACTCCTTGTTCCCGGTTCCAAATTCCCGGTTCCTTATTCGAATTGAATCGGGAACCAGGAACTGGGAACTAAGAACTGATTCCTGGATCCCGGTTGCTCGTTCCCGATTCGAACTCGGTGAGAAATTGAATACTATCACCTTGATTTTCATATTGCACATATCCCTGTTTCATGGAAGTCGACATGCGATGTTATAAAATCGCCAAAAATTAAAAAGTAGTTGTTTTTTTCAAAGTTATGAACCCTAAATATCTACTAATATGAAACTTTACGATTTCTACATAATTCTAGCAGGCTTGAACAAACACAGAAGCCAGTTCCTTATTCGAGTCGAATCGGGAACTGGGAACTGGTTCCTAGTCCCGGTTCCCGATTCGAATCCAATAACGAACTGAACGATCCCACTTTGAGTTTGCAATGCAAATATCACAGTTTCATGGAAAACCGCATGCTATTTTATAAAATCGGCAAAATGAAAAAAGTTTTTTTTTTCATAGATATAACTCGTAAAATATCTATTAATATGAAACTTTACGATTATAATTTCAGCAGATTTGAACACACACAGAAGCCAGTTCCCCATTCGAGCCGAATCGGGAACCAGAAACGGGTTCCTGCTTCCCAGTTCCCGATTCGAACTCAATAACGAACTGAACGATTCCTCCTTGCAAATATGACGGTTTCATGGAAATTGACATGAAATGTTTTAAAATCGCCAAAATGAAAAAAGTAGGATTTTTCCCCAGAGTTATGACTCCTAAATATATCTAATAATATCAAACTTTACGATTTCCACATAATTCCAGCAGGCTTGAACAAACGCAGAAGCCAGTTCACTATTCGAGCCGATTCGGGGACCGGAAACTGGTTCATAGTTCAGATTCGAACCCAATAACGAAATGAACGATTCCACTTTGCAAATATGACAGTTTCATGGAAATTGACCTGCAATGTTATAAAATCGCCAAAATGAAAAAGGTAGGTGGTTTTTTTTCAGAGTTATAACTCCTAAATATATCTACTAATATACATGATATACTTAAGGCCAAAAAGATTGCATGGTTCATAAAATATACTTAAGGCCAAAGTATTTGCACGGTTCTTTATATTATCATATTTTTCAAATGGTTTCAATTTTTACATTCATCATTAGCTGTCGTAATCCAAAGCAATCGCCTTAAATATTGTCACCCAATTTTCAATACAATTGATCACGTACGATTGAAAATATTAAATGTAGGTACGTTTAGAAGGAATTTTGTTATATTTTATGATCCGTGCAAATCTTTTGGCCTTGAGTATATGAAACTTTACGATCTCCACATAATTTCAGCAGGCTTGAACACACAGAGAAGCCAGTTCCCTATTCGAGCCGAGTTCCCGTTTCCCGATTCGAATCGGGAACTAAATGATTCCACTTTGATTTTAAAATACAAATGTCCCAGTTTCATAGAAAACGACATGCGATGTTATAAAAACATGAAAACATGCGCATCTTGGCGCCAGCGACAATTAAAAGCAACAATTATAAGTATGACATTAATGTAATAAATGGCGTTTTGCGTCACGTCGAATTGTGCACAAACAATAGTAAAATGTAATTATATTATAATCATTTCTCAAGATTCTTAGTCTTGTCTTGCGGGTCGTCGAAATACGATATGTGCAAGAAATATGGTGAACTGGAATAATTGTATTTCAAGATTCTTAAAACAGTTTCATTGCATGTATCAATGCTATGTCGAGATTATGTTAAGAAAATGAAGTTTATATTAAATGGGACTGGGGTGATCTGAGGGTGAGTGGTGTCATGAAAATCCTCATAGTGTGCATCAGGTTCATATATATATCAAATTAAGCCACATGTTACTATTGTTTATGTAAAACGTTTGGTCTGGAAATGTCGACGACTCGGCTGGAAATGTCGACGACTCGGCTGGAAATTAATGTCGACGACTCGGCTGGTTGTTCTTTCTAAATCATAACTATTTATTTTAAATTGCTAACAGTTGTACATATTATACAAATAAAGTGTATGTCGATCGAATCACGAGCATCATTTAGAGACTTAAAGCCTCATATAAATTAATATTAATAATTTACACCACAAAGCTACCCGAGTCGTCCAGTTTTCCAGACCAAGCTTTGGCATTAACAATAATTAAATCGTATGGAGTATGGCGCCTTGTTTAGTGCTGAATATTATGCGCACTAAACATGAAACTGAAACACATTATGACGGTTTAAATCGTATTTGTATTGACACCTAAAATGATTTGAGATCGCCTCCCTTTAAGAAAAAATAGAACAAAGACAGTCAGCTTAACATTTTGTCGAGTAACACGCTGGCTAACATGTATTGCTTTAAACATATATGTTCTATCAAAGATGGGAAATACAGTACATATGAACATGAAGCAACTCTTAAGATCTTAAGATGCTTCACTCCAGTATAGTGTATGTGTAGGGAATCCTAAGCGTATGAGTGGTTCCGGTTTCTAAATGTATATGGGGAAAGTCCAGATAAACAATACTATTTTCATGATCATCGTTATATGGCTACATGTTCCTTTAAAGTAAACGTTTTTTTCGCCAGATCATCTTAAAAAAATGGTGACTCGATGTTTCTTTGTAAAAAAAATATTACTGTGTTGGATTTGAAAAAAAAAAAAAAAAATCCTGACATGCCAGGTTCTTATTCGAAATTTGATATTCGATTCGAATCCGGAACCAGGAACCGGGAACCTGATTCGGCTCGAATAGGGAACTGGCTTCTGTGTGTGTTCAAGAGTGCTGAAATTATGTGGAAATCGTAAAGTTTCATATTAATATTAATTTAGGAGTTATTACAGTTCCCAGTTTCCGATTCGGCTCGAATAGCGAACTGGCTTCTGTGTGTGTTCAAGTCTGCCGGAATTATGTGGAAATCGTAAATTTCATATTAGTAGATATATTTAGGAGTCATACTCTGAAGAAATAAATCCTACTTTTTTCATTTTGGCGAATTTATAACATTACATGTCATTTTCCATGAAACTGTCATATTTGCAAAGTGGAATCGTTCAGTTCGTTATTGGATTGAATCGGGAACCGGGAACCAGAAACCAGTTCCCAGTTCCCGGTTCCCGATTCGGCTCGTATAGGGAACTGGCTTCTGTGTGTGTTCATCCCTGCTGAAATTATGAGGAAATCGTAATTTTTCATATTTATAGATATCTGGGAGTTATATCCATGGAAAATTATTTTTTTATTATATTCGAATATAGTTCCACTGAACCTAATTCGGCTCGAATAAGGAACTGGCTTCTGTGTGTGTTCAAGCCTGCTGAAATTATGTGGAAATCGTAAAGTTTAATATTAGTAGATATTTAGGGGTCATAACTCTGAAGAAAAAAAACTACTTTTTTTCATTTTGGCGATTTTGTAACATCGCATGTCGATTTCCATGAAACTGGGATATGTGCAATATGAAAATAAGGTGATAGTATTCAATTTCTCACTGAGTTCGAATCAGGAACGAGAAACCGGGAACCAGGAACCAATTCCTAGTTCCCAGTTCCCGATTCAGTTCGAATAAGGAACCGGGAACTGGGAACCAGGAACAGGAACCAACTTTATGCTCATAAGGAAATCTATTGTTCCAGAAACGTATTGCTTGTCAAGTGAGAAACATTGAGGAAAGAATGCATTCGGTTTTTTTATCGTTTTTTCATTGAAATACGATGTTAACGCAGATTTTAGTGAAAAAAGCAAGCTATCAAATTTGGATTTGACGTTAGTAGAAACCAAAGAGTGTTGTATTCGTGAAATACCTGGTATTGACGCTAAAGTCGGTGATATATAAAATATTAGTATTTTTAAAGCGCTAAGGTTATATATTCTGTACCGACCTTATATGCTATATGAATGATGTAGGTAGAGAATCGACAAAGACATAACGCAATGCCCGGATAAACAACAGCAGCAGTTCCATTAACTAGACATTCAAATTCAACTTTTCCTTGTATAAAACTCACCAAAGAGAAAGTCCTCACGCCGATCTTATCATTTATTTAATGTAATACTACATGTTTTCCGTCGTTTTCTATTTGAATCAAAGTTTTCGTCTCGAAATAACTCGCTATTTTGCCAGAAGTGAGACTCCATATTTGGTAACTTAGCTCCGTCCACCTCATGGAAACAACTTACAATTTCTGGTTATCGTGACTGACGGGGTTTTTTTTTGTGTGTTTTTCGCTTAACATACAAACAAATGAGTATGTTAGCGGAAATCAGTTCAACTATTTGATAGAATGCATTAAGACGTATAACATGTGTTCAGATGCATTACCTTCAAGGTATTAACTTTAGAACAACAGTCATAGCTGGGGTAGCTATAGGACTCACTAAACAGTTATTTCCATTGTGATGAACGGTAGGAACAGCCTTGCACTTCAAAAGAAAACTGTGTTATTCAGTTCTTGTTTATTTCTTAAAATATGCAAATATCATCTCTGAGTCTCTTGTTTTGTTCCATGTGACAAGAATGGGACAAGTTCATGATTTTAATATGCCTGTTTTTGAGCCATGGCCTTGAATTCACCAAATATCCTTGAGAATATTCTTAGACTGAAGCCAAAGTATGCACATTTCTATCACAAATATTTCTATAAGTTTCAAGTATAAACGTTCATCACAAACTGCTAAGTATAAATATGATCAATAATAACCAATAGCAACTTCATTATGATTGTTTATCTTTGAACATGGGAATATTTGTGAACGAAGTTTGAGTACTTGAGCTCAAGTCTAAGAATAGTTTGAATAATGGTTGGTGAATTCCAGGCCATGTCTGAGATCTAATACTGGGTATTTGAAATACATTTGAAAATAAAAGTGAAATGGAAAATTTAACAGGGTCTCTACAAACTATGGGTATTTTATAAATATCAAATTGGTCAGCCCATTGATATTAGCGCGATATTCGAGCAAAAGACAATAAGTTTAAAAAAGAAAACAGTTTTAAGAAAATTCAGTGATCCAGAGAAGTCTTTCTACATATGCAGAGCAAAAACATATGTGTTGTGAGGCGTTAAGTTCTAGTTTAAAGCCACTATATCATAGCAGGTGATGTTCATTGTCCCAATATTGTTAACATCAATCATTCTCACTACATTAAACATAAAATATCTGGTTTTCGTGGAATTTCCTCGTTCTTGTAGTTCTTGTATATTTATTGTTGCAACTCTAGGAGTCATAGTGTAACATGAATTTATAACAAGCAACTGATGTTATTGGGAGAAAACTTGTTGTTTTTTCCTGCAAGACAAATATATTTGAAAAGTAAAAATGTTGCGTTTTTAAAATGTTTTAAAATAATCATGTACAGCTGTACATTTGGAGAATGCCAATAATAGGAAACCCTCCAGTGGTTAATTACCTAATGAGTTATGTATAAAACAAAATGACTCATGTAATTATAGCGCCTCCGTGTTCGAGGGGTTAACGACGCTGCGTTGTAAACCTTCTCGCCTCTCACAGGCACGTATAAGCTTTTGTTTGTGTTTCATTCGGGGGAATATATAATTCGACAAGTCATAAGTCCCTGGACAAAAGACCTTAGTCAAACCTTAGTCCTCACTTTTTATTATTTCGAATGAATTTGTCTGGAAAAATATTTCTTGGTTTAAATATGTTGTATTTGTCTGGAAAAATATGATATTGTATTTGTTTGGAAACATATAACTTGTATTTTTCTGGAAAAATATTACTTGGTTTCAATATATTGTATTTGTCTGGAAAAATAATATATTGTATTTGTCTGGAAAAATAATATATTGTATTTGTCTGGGAAAATATTACTTGTATTTGTCTGGAAAAATATTACTTGTATTTGTCTGGAAAATTATTACTTGGTTTAAATGTATTGTATTTTTCTGGAAAAATAATATATTGTATTTGTCTGGAAAAATAATATATTGTATTTGTTTGGAAAATTATTACTTGGTTTAGATATATTGTATTTGTCTGGAAAAATAATAAATTGTATTTGTCTGGAAAAATAATATATTGTATTTGTTTGGAAAATTATTACTTGGTTTAGATATATTGTATTTGTCTGGAAAAATAATAAATTGTATTTGTCTGGAAAAATAATATATTGTATTTGTCTGGTAAAATAATATATTGTTTTTGTCTGGAAAAATATTACTTGTCAGGGAAAATATTATTTGGTTTAAATATTGTGTTTGTCTGGAAAAATAATATTGTATTTGTCTCGAAACATAATATATTGTACTTGTTGGAAATTATTACTTGTATTTGTCTGGAAAAATATTTATTGGTTTAAATATATTGTATTTCTCATTATTTTTGCAGCATGACTTCTGTACACAATAGAAGAAATGGGATTAAAACGAAAGTAAAAATGATGATCTTCTCCTGGTATACACATATTACTGGGGGCTCGTTGTTTTGCTATAATAAAACAAAAGTAATACATTTCCATACAAATAAACCTGTGTCATAAATTTAGTCAAACCAACATACAATAACATAGAGAAACTATTACAAAGACTATTTTATTTTGATTTCTCGATTTGCAAATATAAGCATGCAGATTTTACTTTAAAACTGGCTTTGAATAAATAAATCCAGGTTCTAATATTTGCGAAATACGTCAATATTAATGTGTGTGTCCCTTTAAAAAACCTAGATAGAAACACCGAGATAGCTAGTTGTGTTCCTCCCAGCCCACATACACAACACACAACCCCTACACACAGACCCACACCCAAGTTTGAACAATGGCTTTCCATATTTTTGTTTTACTAGAGTAGCCGTATATTATGTCGTTTCCTTTTTTGTTTCTTCATATAAGAGTGCATCAGTTTTGTTTAGGCCAATGCTTCCGTGGCGCCAACAAGGACATATTATTTACTCATTCAAATAAAAAAAAACTGGACAAATCGTAAAAGCAGAATATGTTTTAACCCGAACATTTATTTAAGAAAAAAAGATGAAAATGATGCAATCGTGATATATGGAAACGAAATATAAAGGAGAAAGTTAAAAAAAAAATACTTTTAACTTTTTCATTAATTAATTGTCGTTTTATTGAAAACGTGTACATTTAATTAGACGGCAAATTGAACAAAAACATTGTTGAACATAAAAAAACGTATTGTCATTAACACGAAGACTCACGTTCTTTCCGAAAAAAGAAATTCAAGTATCTACTTAAGAAAGTGTCGAATGTCAAATCATGCTTCTCTTTTTCCAAGATTGTTCGTGTGATATTTTCATGAAATAAAGCTGAAACGATAGTAGAGACTATTAGAACGTCATTTATTTATCTGCGTCTCCCATCTGCGTCTCCCACCACAATTAATTTTCCATAGGGTTCTGTTGTGACGTTTTTGTTCGTGGCATAAAGATAAACACAATTTACAATATGTCTTTAGGTTTAAAATCTTCATTGATCCAATATCTGCAATTTAAAACACAATTGACAAATATTTACAAGGTTGAATTTGTTTAATTCTCACGTGTATGTGACCTCTACGAAATATACGAAATGCATACACTATCTTGCTGAACATGTGGGGCTTCGGTCAAACACTTCTGAAATATGAATGAAACCTCATATCAACATGGGATTTTCGGTAGTACGAGTATCTGTCTTTTACACTACCGATGTACGTTAAAGCAAAGAAAACCCTTTTTTTTCCGAATTAAAATTGCCTAAAATGGAGAAAAGGATATAATTGTTTCCGTTTTCTTTTGTCTCTAGTTCCGTGAGCTTTCAGGGGAGACACTAGAGGTATGAGACACCTCTAGAATTGACGTTCCAAGTCGGAATACTCACGTCCGGTTGTTGTCGACTTGTATCACGCAGACGTTCATGGTCCAGAGTAGCCAGCTAGCGCTCCTCGCCCTTTCCATTGCACCTTACGGATTCTAAGAATAGTTATGACCCGGGGGTTATGTCCCGAGGGGTAGGGATTGACACAGGGCGGATGCTTGTTGGATGATTGTATCCGTCTATTCATGACCATTAAGTGTATATATGGTTGTCAACAGTTTCCAAGTTATGACCCAAGGGCTATTTCCCCAGGGGTAGGGATGGACCCAGGTGATGGTTGTAGGGTGGTTATGACCCAGGGGTTATTTCCCATAGTCAGTGGCCATAACGCATATGTAACTGGTTCCATCTGGCTAGTTTTCGAACTTGTGCGAGTTTTTATTGATATCAACCATCTGGCCAAGTTCGGTAAAGATCATTTGCAAAATAAAAGCCCTTTCGTCTTAACGAGGCACATTATAGAAAATCAAGGGCCATAACTAAGGTGTTACTGGTCCGAACTGTCTGGTTTTCGAACTTGTCTGATCTTTTATTGACGGACAAAGGACTGTATTTGGCCAGTAGACCAAAAATGAATAATGCCTGGAGAATTAGCGGTTCGGTAGGTTCGTCGATAAGGCGTTGGCTTTAGATATACATACCTCTGCCACCTGGCGGAGACATGTCGGATGGGAAACTTCATCCTTCATCAAATTTCCCTTTGCAGTTGCTCTCACTATATATTACCTATAGGTATCAATGTCTTCATTTTTGGGGGGAAATGTCAAAATGGAATGATTTTCTTTTTCATTTTAGAATGATAATTATTATACGAGTATGCTTTTTTCATACGTTTTAAGGTATATCACCATAATCTTTCATGTGTTTCCATACAATCTTAAACTGAAGTTTATTGTAGAATCTCTGTATTTTGTGTTAGTTGTTTAATTTAAATTTTTATAAAGTCTTGTTTTGTTATCAAAGTATACTTCATTTGAATTATATGTACAAGTTATTCAAACACATTCGATGCTAAAATACACTGAAAATATGTTGAGAATATACTTTTATAGGTTTAATATCGAAAATCGTTCTCAATTCAGTGAAAAGGGAGGTAATGTTAAATAACGAAATTTGGAACGTTTTTGTTTGAGAATAACAATGTTTTGCGAACACATTTTAAACCATGACAGAATAAGTTTTGGCAATGACAAGCATTAAATGTGTTCAAAGCAATGCTTTTGTATAAAGAAATCAGTTTGATTTTGTTACTATTATTGTATGGGAGGTAATTCTGATACTTCGCTTAGAAAATAATAAAATAACACATTCTTTGAAAACCACATCCTTACCTGGCATTTCTAAAAACTTTAAACATTTATATCAGTGTTCACATGTTTAATCTAATTCGCTAAAAAGTCGAGCTTAGCTTATTTTGTTCAGTATAATAATACCGATTAAGTCGGTGCTAGTGGACATGTGAAGTTGCTTCCTTCATTACCTCTCATGAACAGATTCAATAAACTCGAGTCTGCTACTTTATTCTCTTTTGTCTGTGTTTTTAGTTGTTGCTTCCAAAGGATCTCTCTTTCCAGTAAATATTTAAGAAAAATTTCAGCGAGTTCATATTGTGCTAGATCAATAGCTGGTGGGAGGGACTTGAAGATTGTTGATACCAAGGACAGTAGGCCAACGGTTTCGATGTGTTTCAAGAACAAAACCAAGTTTTGACCCCGCACTATGTAACCCCACTGGAAATAGTTTTTATTTCTTATCTGATATGGATTTTTATGTGCATAATATACAATTGTTCGAGATATTGAACACAAAACAAACATATTCTCATAACTTACACTGTAATCCAATTCTCAGAACTTACATCGTATGCCCATCTCTCAACATCTAAGAAAATATGTGGCTTCGTCTTGGTTTTAACAATTTAAGTGTGTTATTGGAAATTCTAACAAACCCGCACTATATAGCCTAGTTTAAAATAGCTCGTTATATTCAATGGTATATCACTGTCATTTTTGCAACTTTAGGAGAGTAAGCAAAGCAACGCGAAATATTTCAGTTGTTTTCAGAACCATTTTCGCACTTTAGGGGTATTAGAATAGAAATAGAACCTCGTTTACGGTGAATTATCGTGTAATATATCACGGTTTGTCGTTCAATGGTAAACAATAATTTCACTAGCCCTTTGGGTTCGTGAAATTATTGTCTGCAGTTGAACTCCAAACCGTGATATATTACACGATAATTCACCATAAACGATATTCTATTTCATAAGTAACGTTAATTTATAATAACGTGCACACGTTTTGTCGCCGCCAAATTTCAATTGTCGTCAGCTAAAATTTGAATTCAAACTTCCGGCGTTATTTTAAATATAAAAAGTTATGGAAACAATTTTTATTAGTGGCAAACAGTGTAAAACCTCATCAGCCTGCGCATTATGTGCAGGTTGATCTGGGTTTACACTGGTCTTACAAATCAATGTTTTCGACTGTGGCAGCGAAAGGGTTAAAAACGTCTGTAGCATGGTCGCTGATATTTCCTTTGTATTTTCAGAGTTCATTTAATTGAAGAAAAAAAACCTGACAGAATGAATGGTGCACTATAACTACCAGTTATCGGAAGTTAGACTACGGCAGATAGCTGAAATCGACATACTACAAAATAAATAGAGTACATGGTCTTATCCCGTTGGTTGATTTAAACACTACGCCCCTCGATGGCCTACGCCCATCTCGAACCAATTTGATGAGGACATATTCTATATACTACTTGCGTCTCCGTGGCCGAATGGCTAACAACGTTGCGTTGTAAACATTCGCCTCTCACCGCTGCGGGTTCGAATTCCACTGAGAGCTCGACTTGTATGTGAGGAAGTGTCGATTCTTACGGGTGGCGGGAGGTGTACAGTACTGGTTCTACCCAGGTAAAGTTGATGGTCTGCCTCCACCACATACAAATCGACCGTCATATATAACCTTACATGTGTTGAAAATGACGCAAAACACCATACGAACAAACAAAACTATATATTACTTAGAATGACGTCTTAAACGGTTAACGTCAGTTATTGATAAGAAATGTAATACCTCCTCAATAACCTAGCCGCATTGAATATGTTAATAAACTTTGTTAGATTAAAGAGGCTGGAGGCGATCTGAAGAGTAATTGTGCCAATATAAATAAAAGGGAAAGGCCACATAGTGTGCTATAGTTGTATATGAAATGCGCAAATGCATTAAACACAAAAGTCGCAAATTAGTTTGAGTTATTATTTATGAAAAAATGTTTGGTCTGGAAAACACGACGAGGTTCAGATTGCTCGCAGTTGTACAAATTATTAAATAAAATGTAATGGATCACAAAACGGAAATGTATTATAGCTTAAAGCAACATATGAATTTATATTAATGATCTTTGCATAAAAATGTAGCCGGGTCGTCGATTTATCCTAAGCAATATATTTCATTAACACTAACGAAAATGATTGTTTTACGGAGAATTGTGTATTGATTAATATGAAACAGATTATGATAGATTTACTCGTGTTGGATTTAAACCCTTATTATTCCGCCTCCGGCCCCTTTAACATTCGCACTAGCGTTCGTTTAGTGCAGTGTGCCGGATATAAACGATCTCTCCGTTAAGAATCAGTAGTGTTATATTGTTTCTGGTGTTTTGGCTTCATCTAGCCCAATATACTATTAGGTGCTTTGCAGTAAATAATGTTTAATGGGGGCGTGGGACGTGTTACTTCTTTCAATACATCTCATGAACAAAATCAATAAAACCGAGTCTGCTACTTTATTCTCTTGTTTGTGTTTGTTGCTTCCAAAGGATCTCCCTTTTCAGTATGTATTTTTACTTTACTTATGAAACAAAAATACAAAAATGTGTTGATAATTATTTTTGTTTAGGACAAATATAAACCGAAATCTACTAATGAAAAACCTGTTTTTTAATATGTTTACTACATACGTTTGTTTGTATGGTGTTTTTCGTAATTTTCAACACATGCAAGGTTACATATGACGGTCGATTTTTATGTGGTGGAGGCAGATCATTCACTTTTTCCTGGGTAGAACCAGTACTGTACACTTCCCGCCATTCGTAAAAATCGACACTTCCTCACTTAGAAGTCGAGCTCCAAGTAGGATTCGAACCTGCAGCGGTGAGAGGCGAGAAAGTTTACAACGCAACGTCGTTAACACCTCGCCACAGAGGTACTACAGCTTTATAAAACGAGCCTCGTCATCCCACACAAAGTTGATCAACATATGTTTCTCATTCAAGCTTAAGTCTAACAGTGACTTACAGCAACAAGTTCAAATCGTCTCTCTCCCCATTGAACCCCTTATACCTCCACCCATCCCCTACCTCCGCATTCCAAATACAATAGGCTGGAAATATTTATGTTTTAATTGCAACTAATGGACTGTTTTCCCGGAATTTACGAGGTTTGGATAAACTTGCGACTATTTAAGGAGTAAATCTAACAAAAACAAGAAATGTATCCATGGGACACGTATGCCCCCACTGCAAACCATCTGCCTAACTGGGACCTTGACTTTTGAGGCACTGACATGATTCTTTCACGCGACATACCATCTCATTGTGGTAAAACGTTTGTATGAAGTTTGACGGAACTCACTTCAGTAGTTTCCAAGTAATGGCTGAGACATGTATTTAAGATTTTGTTTACCTTTGACCTGAAACTGTGTTCTTGACCTTTAAGGCACTGATATGATTATTGCACGCGACACACCTTCTCAATGTAATGAACGTTTTAATGAAGTTTGATGCAACTTACTTCAGTAGTTTCTAAGTAATGGCTGAGACATGACTTTTTTCACGCCTTTTTTACCTTTGACCTTCAATTGTGACCTTGACTCTTGCGCGACACACCTTCTCAATGTAATGAACGGAGCGTCAGTGGCCGAGTGGTTACAGTCTCTGACTTATAATCACTTGCCCCTCACCGCTGTATGCTCTATCCCTCTGGGGCGTAGGAATAAACTGCACCTTTTGTTCTTATTCTTCTTCTACATTGATAGTAAGATATGTACACTGTCTTATAGACGAAACCGTGTAGACAGAACAAGATGGCCTCCAGCAAATCATGCGAGTGTTATGTACATTGAAAATCAACCTCTTCCTTTGTATATTTTGATTATTTCGATCAATCAATATAACAGACATGCACCTAAATGCTCGATGCTTAAACACATACCCGTCTTATGCCCATGCTAAACGTCCAATGCCCGTTATCGGCGTTCAAAACTGATAGAATTCAGTTTTGAAAATTCTAAGCGGTGACCTATCACCGTTTTTGACCATAAGTTCGTTTCTAGTCGGATTTGTGTCCCGTTTGGGGTTAAAATATTTGATATATATCCATTAGAATGCAAGTAACCGCATCATGCACCCATCGAAAGTCCGTTGATGGAGATATTTGAGTTTGAAAAAAAAAGCTCTATATATTACTTGCCGAATGGTTAACGACGTTGCGTTGTAAACCTTCGCCTCTCACCGCTGCGGGTTCGAATCCCACTGAGAGCTCGACTTGTATGTAAACCGTGTAGACAACGGTGTTTTTGTTGCGGAAACTGTGAGGACACGGCAAGATTGGGAGCACAAGTTAACAGGGTAGACAGTGAAAAAGTTAACCGTGTAGATTACACTATTTACAAACATAACACTGAACATCACCACACTTTATTACTGGAAATTAGTTTAAACACCACTGCCTATTTATTTCATACAACAAATAAACGGATAAGTTAATGATTTTAAAGGAACGAAAAGCAATTAGTTAGATTATCCGGTGTCTGTGATATTTCTATTTGATCATAACTCACATTTAAAGGTGATAAACGGTAACGGTCTTTGTTGGCCTAAAACTTCACAACTAAGGTAAAGTCTACTTTCACTTATAAATGAAACATACTTACAATATACATTTCAGTTGATTTGCTGAACACTGTTGCTTTTACTGCAAGCTCAGCAGTGACAGTACAGACCGGTGCGAAATTTGATTTAAAATGAAAGGCATTGAATTTGAAATTGTCTAATTAAGAAAACAAATGGTCATAAGTAATCCGATCCTTCTCTGACCTTATCGGCCCTTTTACGATTTTGATATTTCATCTGACTATGTCTAAAAAGCCATACACAAAAAAAGGCTTTTAGGGTCAGAGAAGGCTCGGATAAGGTATCTCATCCACGGACGGTTATATATTACTTAAACTCTCTTTATGGTCCGTGTATTACGCCTGATTTATTTACTTCTATCTATCTATCCTCTCTTTTATATCATCTTCTTAGCATTACTAATGAAGCCATTTCCGTTCAGTTATGGTCAAAGTTCAACGTAAACATGTAAATGTAGATATAGATGTAGACGTATTGCCAATAATCTGGCGCGAAAACAGGATGGCGTCAACAAATTAAACGCAGACGACAAACCATATGCGTGACAAATCGTATACAATCTAACTAATCGGTAATTTCCGTGTCACTCCGGTAAAGGAATCGAGATAAACTTCGTTAAATCTTAATAAATGAGTTGGATAAAATGCTATGGTAAAGTAATCGAGATAAACATTCGGTTATTTCCGTGATATGACATTTCTTCACCCTTTATTTCACCCGTGTGATAAAGCTTTATTGCCCGACAACTATGACAAGTATGTGATAAATAGGTTTACACGGGGGAAAATTGAGTAGTGAAAGGCCTTCCCTTTACTATATACATATACTATAACACTATCTCTGCTCTCTATCCTTCTAGGCTTTACTATCGTAATGGCAGCCCCCTGTATGATTCACATAATCTTGATTTGTGGACTGTGTTATATTGACCTTAATAAATGAGTTGGATAAAATGCTATGATACGACTTGGTCAGTTCCTGTAGTTATTCATGTAAGGGTCTTTATAGTGTTTCAAATTGTATTATTTTCTTTAAAACCATTCCCCAGGTAAATCTACTTAAAATAATTCAAAGTAAAACAGTGCGGTGAGGTTCAGTGTTACGTTTGTAAATAGTGTAGTCTACACGGTTAACTTTTTCACTGTCTACCCTGTTAACTTTTTCTCCCAATCGTGCCGTGTCTACACAGTTTCCACAACAAAAACACCGTTTTCTACACGGTTTACCACGCATTTTTTTCAAACTCAAATATCTCCATCAACGGACTTTCGATGGGTGCATATGCGGTTACTTGCATTCTAATGAATATATATCAAATATTTTAATCCCAAACGGGACACAAATCCGGCTAGAAACGAACTTATGGTCAAAAACGGTGATAGGTCACCGCTTCGAATTTTCAAAACTAAATTCTATCAGTTTTGAACGCCGATTACGGGCATTGAACGTTTAGATGGGCATAAGACGGGTATGTGTTTAAGCATCGAGCATTTAGATGCACGTCTGTTACATTGATTGATCGAATTAATCAAAATATACAAAGGAAGAGGTTGATTTTCAATGTACATACCTCACGCCTGCTTTGCTGGCCGCCATCTTGTTCTGTCTAAACGGTTTCCAAAAAAGTCTACACGGTTTCGACTATTAGAAATATACGGCTGTGGCTAAAGCCCTCGGGCCATTACGGCACTAGGTGTGCCATTATCGACAAAAGGCACATCACGGCCGTATATTAACCTCTTAATTGTACATGTCCACATTATACAAGTATAGAGTTTACAGGTGTTGTTTTTACACGTGTAAATGGAATTGCAAGTGTTGGTTTAGTACATATGGATTACGGCCGATGTACAAGTCATGAGTTTTCACGTGTTGATTTACATGTACATATTAACATTCTACAAGGCTGGAGTTGACATGTGTCGGTGTACATGTGTACACTATACAAGACTGGAGTTGACATGTGTTGGTGTACTACATGTGTACACTATACAAGGCTGTAGTTGACATGTGTTAATTTACATGTGTACATATGAACATTATACAAGGCTGGAATTGACATGTGTTGGTGTCCATATGAACATTATACAAGGCTGGAGTTGACATGTGTTGGTGTAGTACAT